>CAIGRB010098729.1:1321-71417 GCA_903798255.1 Fraxinus quadrangulata
AGAGTAGAGTTGAGAGAATGATTCAAATTGGGTTCTGTGTTTGGGATTAATCGAGGTGGTGGGATGGGGGGAATTAGTTTTATTAAAATTTTATTAATTACAATTAATAATTCTATTTACCACCTGATTTTTGAATTATAAACTTTATCCCCTTATTTTTGAATTGTAATCTTGAAAAGAAGGGTTTTAGGAAATTTTCTCTTTCTTTCTTTCTTTCTTTGTTAAGACTTGGGCTTTCCAATTGATTCGGTCTCAGAGAAATATATGAAACCCAAGATAAAAATTATAACACCCAGCCCAATTCCTCAAATTCAAGGAAGTACTTGGGAAATTCAAGGGCCTAATATTTTTAACACGAAGGAGAGGGAATTTTCTATAGTTTTTGGGACTTGTTATTTTAGGTTTGCAAAGGGTTATGAGATTATGACTACTGAGATGCTGGATATACCTCTTTTTTTAAGGCTATTCTAAAGCTTGATATTACTATTTCATTGCTGGAAGAATTCATTCAAGAAAGGGGGTTTTGGGGTGAAAATATGCATTATTATAACTTCTAGTATTAGTTCCATCTATAAGTTGCACTTGGAAGTTCAAGTTAACAAGCAAACTCATATATTATAATTGGTTATTGTGTCTTAGACCGGGTCAAGAAAGTCCTACACTATGTGTACAAATTATAGGGAACAAGAGCATCAAAATGGTATCGTTCATCAAGTAATGGATACCATTTTTTCAAAAGTGGAGGCTATGCAAGACTCCAAAGAGTTTTCTATTAACATATCTTTTATTGAGGTATTAGTTACAAATTCCAACACATTTATGGTCATTTTTCAAATTCAATCATTTATGTTTATCGACTAAATTGTGTCCGCACTGAACGAATTTTCAAACTCTGCCCCCGGTATGGAGGGCTCACAAGTTAGTAGCAATGTTAACAATGATTGTTATCGTATTCATACTTCATTTTATGTGACTCTACTAAAAAATATACTTGTGTTTGCAATTGGATCACGAATTCACAACACCAGATGTCAAGTTCATTTGCTAATAATATGTGTAAAATATAAATTCGCCAAGCACTGAACATTTTGATGTGATAACATGTCAACAATTTTCAAAACCACAGTATTCTAACAATAGCTAATGGTGAACGTTCATATAATACATAGTTGACACTCAAAGAAACATATATGTCAAATATTCATGCCAATGGTTAAGGCAAAAATATAGTTCATATTTCAAACAATATGTTGTGTGGTGTATCATCAACAATCTTAACCTCCAGTGGTATAATCCTCACTACTTCATCAATAATATCCGACTTCCAAGCTCTAACTTTCAACATCAGGTATCGAAGAGTAAATAAAAATGGCTCAACATCCTACATCAAAAATAAGTTCATTTTTCACTAACTTGCCTTAGTTTCTTGAAACTATTTTTGAATTTTCATATATTATACAATTGTAATTAATGTATCTCGTGATATAAGTCATTTCTGATAGCCTAAGAATAACTAACAAATGGATGTGAATTAATTTTTAAAACTTTTTTCAAATAATTAATCTAAATTCAAGTAAGTAAAGACTTAATAGATTAATTCAAATAATAAGCACAAATATGAAAGAGATAAGTAAAAGGAAAAAGATGATGCAAACAATATAATTATGGAGGTTCGATCCAAATTAATGATCTACGTTCTTCGGTATCAAGCTCTCTAGTATGAGCAAGGCATTTTCACTATATTGATTGATTTATGGTACAATCCAACTCTTTACAACACTTTCGTTGGCTTACAAACAATGAACACCGATCCTTATACAATATTAAGTTTTATGGGATCTCAATATGCTCACACTATTGAGCTTTACGAGAACTCAATATGACCAATACGATAACTTACAACAAAGAACACAAATCTTTATACTATTGAACTTTCACGGGACCTCAATATGATCCACAAGTTTAGAGTAAATGATTTTACAATGAAAAATCTCTCTTAATAAATGATACAAATAAATTAAGTATTAAGAGAGGTTAACACTTCAATAAATAGCAATAAATGATAGTTCAAGTGTTCGATGTAAAATTTTGATGAATATGATAATTAGAAATTTGATTTAATTAATCAAAGTTTTTCAATGAGAAGATGTATAAAAAATAAATGTAATGTAAGTTCAAAAATCTTCTCAAAATATATCTCTATTTTGATTAATGATTATAATAAATTAAGTACCATGAGAAAAATGAGAAATTCTGATGAATATGATAATTTTGCAAGTTTGATTCAATCAATCAAAATTTTCAATACAAAGTAGTAGAAGAAATATATGCAATGTAAATTCAAAGATCTTCTTCAAAATATATCCCCCTTTTATGAGTAATAGAATTATGTTAAGTACAAAAATAGAGATAAAAAACTTTGATAAAAATAATGATTAAAGAGTTTGAATCAATTAAAGTTTTTTTATAAAAAATAAATAAAATGAATGTAAATGTAAATGTAAGTTTAAAGAAATCTCTCAAAAGATATCTTACGTTGATATTCTTGAAAAATGTTGTATTGAATGTAAGAACTATATGTATTTATATAGTTCAAAACGTAAAAAAAAAAAAATGCAAGTAATCAAATAATACCTAAAAATATATATTTTAATAAATTCAAATTATCGACCAAAATTAGTTAATAAATAAAGCAATAAAAATATAATAAATTTATAATGATATTCTGCCGCAAATACAATTACATCTAAAAAATACGTTATCTAAGTCAGTAATAAAATATTAAAAATAAAATGGTAAAGAACAAATAAATTTCTGATGGTTATGCATATATAGTTAGTCATTGCCGACCTTACCGACGACATTATTGTCATTAAATGCTTATGGATGTGCTTTAATCAGTGATCACCGCCAGAATTACTATAGCTAATTTTATTGAAAAATATTAATTTGTGTCATAATCACCCTAAGTCATCCCATTCCTGACGAACTCTAAACTCTCTCACATTAATCGGGGTTGATCGAGTTGAGTGTCAATCGTCTTCTGCACAATTTTTTTTATTTTTTACATTGGTATGCCAATGGAAGAAGAGGTCAACGAGCTTTCAGTTCTCCACAACACTTGCCCTATTGTCAATTTTCATTTTCGATCAAATTCTTCTTCAATCCATTCACCCATCTGTTTTACATCACAAACCATCTTTCAACCTACCCGTCAGGGTGTAAGATCACAGTGAAAGCATTGATGTCACACTGAACTGCGAGTTCCATTGTCTTCATTCTTTCCTATTCAAGAAAGCCTTTTTCTTGGCCTAAAACGTGAGTTGGGCAACTTTCTTGAAATTTTGTTTACAGGAGCAGAATCATTCTTCTCCAATACCGTCAAATAAAATATTTTAAAATTAAGAGATATTTTCACTTAGTAATACGAAAAAGAATAATTTAATAAATTAATCTATTCATGGCAACTCTGTCAGTCACTGAGTAATATTAAGAGTGTATTTGATGGATATTATTGAAAAATTAATGTATTTTAAATAATGATATGATGGGAAATATGAGGTTAAAAAGTAAGGAAAAATTATTGATGTGGTGAAAAATATTATTTAATTGAAAAATGTGTGGTTAAAAATAAATTTTGAAAGAATGTATCTCAAACATAGGCTAAAAAGAGTATTTTAATAAATTAATCTATTGCTGGAAACTCTGTCACTCACTGAGTAATATTAAAAAGACAATAAATTAATCTATTGCTAGCAACTCCGTCTTTGACCATTGTTAACAATATGGATTTTGCTACGACAGGAAAATTGTAACAAATGCAGTCACATAATCCCAATTAACAACAGCGGTGTTAAGATTTGAGATTTCATCTACAAGATCAACTTTATTAAACGGAGTAGTCCAAAGTCTTATAAATTGGTCTATGTTTTCATCATTATTCGATGTGAGATTTTATCCCTTAACATGTCCCTGCAAGATGGTGACTTGTTTCAGCAGACCAATCTTGAAATTCGTGTGCTCAATTTTTTTTGAGTCTTAATCGGATCGAATCGTTCGTTGGAACTTAACGGGCTCTGATACCATGTTAAAATTTAAAGTTCCATCTTATAAGGCAAATCTTATTAAGCAGAGTAGTCCAAACTCTTAATTTATAATTTCGACCACGAGCTTATATTTTATGTCAAACTCAATAAATTCAAGATAATGAAATTAACTATTCTTGTTTTACAAGATACTACGAGCAATCAAACAGTTGTAGGCCCAAAAAAGTATGAGACAGCCTTGAATTTCCATCTAATTACTTTAAACATTGCATTGATTGGTGCGAAAACTTCAACTTAATTAATGAAGCGTGTTAGGGTTATCAATGAAAGTCATATTCCTTGTTGAAATTGTGGAATCGTGTCAATTTTTCATGCTTGATTACTATTAATTAGTGCTTAAATTGTCAACTGATTTTAGCCTTATAACTTTTAAATAGGAATAAAATATACGAAAACAAGAAAGTAACAGTTTTGTATTAGTTGGGGGGTGCATGCAGGCTTATTTAGGTTTGTTTAAACGTCGATTTCATGTCATCTTCAAATCGTTATTTACTTTGAAAAAATCGTAATGGTGTCCCCAACCTTTTTTTATTTCAAACTTATCTTTACTTTTCCTAAGACAATGATATTGAGTTGGATAGATTGTAATACAAGGGAAAAAAAAGTATTCCAGATTTGAATCATATTGGACTGTTCTTAAAATTTACTTTTTAAGAAATTTTTATTTTCAAATACGCAATTTACTTAGTTCTAAACTAATTTGGCAAATTATAGCTTTATTTTTCAAAAAAAATTGATTTATTTACTTGCAAGTAAACTTTCCAACCTCAAGCAAACAAAAATACTTCTAATATTGATATTTGACATAACTCGTGTAAAATGTACAGAGGGTGCCACATGCGTGTCTTGCCACTTGAGTATATAAAGATTGTTGGCCTACGTGACCTTAAAGTTTAATCTATTAGATAAGGACAGATACATATCATTTCAATATTATCTTCGACACATATCCTTGTATATGGGTACGATTCATTTTTTCCAAACAAACATATATATATATATATATCATGATGAACCATTTGATTTAATAACTTAAGTTGTTAGATATATATCATTTAAATATCATCTTCAACAGAGAACGGATCATATTGCTAGCACTTCAATCTTTTTGTACCTTTAACTTGCCAAACTTGTCTCGAGATTAATTCAATTCCAATTCCAATAATTATATTGCCTATTAATCTTCTTCATTCAAAAAGGCAAACACATGGAATTATCACAATTGTATATACTCCCACGATCTTTATAATTACTTTATTTAATCCCATAAAGAATACCAAATCTACACTCAATAAATATATTAATGGAGTGCCTAATGCCTTGATCATTATTTTCTTCTTTGCTGCACACGGCGGGGTCTACTAATTCTAGAAAACACGTGTTACTTGCGATAGCATTTTTGACTTTATATAATAATATAGGACATAACATATTAGGTAGTGAGTTTATTTAGCCGAAATTCGAAAGTTAAATTGTAAATATCATAAACCATAAGTTCAATTGTAGGGAAAATATATATCATGAGATATTCGTTCGCGATTATATTCTATATTATTGTCCTCCTTTATGTGATAAATACACCTTTATTTTTATTATTTTTATATACAAGCGCGCGAGTAATTATTAAAATCGAATTTGAGTTGAACGTCAATCACATCGAAATAATTTACATTTTTTTTTCTAATACCACATTAAATTATTGAAGGCTGTCAATAATTTGAATGATAAAATAAAGTTTTATGGCCGGGTTTTCTAAGGTACAAAACATAATTAGTCAAGCGATTCATTCAAAAATGAATGCATTAATTAGTCAAGCGATTCATTCAAAAATAATACGCGGTTCAAACGACATTTTGAAAATGAAACTCCATTTTTTATTTTATTTTTTTCTAAGAGCATGTATTTTTAATAGTGTAAACTAATTAATTTACTACAAATTTAGCGACAGCTTCCTTTAAAATTGGGTTTATATCTTTTCGGTGCAGCTTAAGTTGAAAGGAAGGGTTATACTTGGGATGGACCAATCACAAAGTGAGGAAAACAAAGATGCGAAATTCACTTTTAACATATTTATTTGTCTGGAGTTGTCTCCTTCAAGGCTTTGTTTGTTTAATTTACTTCACCCACTCGGGCAACACAACTACTAGCAATAGAGATATGTACCACAAGTAGAGACTTTGCAAAAGTAAATTGGTAGTAAATGATCTTATTCTAGGGGCGAGCACAGATATTAGTTCCATATCCGACGTAGTCAATTGAGACTCACTAAACTAGAAAGATTGAAAGTACATGGCGCTCTACCAATAAATATCAATGGCTTCCAATGAACTCCTAGAGCATGTCGCTTTAGGTTCATGTCCCATGGGTGACATTACTCAAAATTTACTTAATCTCGTAATATCATATGAGTCTCAGAGTCCTATATTTATCTAGCTAGGTTATTATTATTATTTTTTGTCCGAAATACTTTTCTTATGCAAAATGTCAATCTATAATCATAGTGTTTCTCATCCATTCATATAGCTTTCTTTTGTGGTTTGTTACATGAACAATTATAAACTAAATAAAGAGGCTAAAGTATTGCATGCGATCAAGAAGTTTCCATCAATCATTCGATTCTCCCGTGTGGCTCCGTTCACACTTCCACAAAATGGAAAAATCCTTTGAGTGGAGTTAAAAAGATGTATATATGCGTGGGGCTGGAGACTGAAACTTCTAAAATTTTGCTTTAACATATTTTGAAATCTGAAATTTTTCGAAAACTCTGGAAAACGAGTTGACAATTCAATCAAAAGTTTCATATTTTTCAAAATATTTAAAAAGCATATAATTGAGAATTGTAAGTAGTCAATATTAAATTAAAAAATTAATTTATTATGAATTTCAATTAAAAAAAAAACTTAATTGCTGGATTTAACTTATTTAAAAAATTAGGAGAAGTGATTAGAGTTTAAGATAAGTACGTTTTCTTTAAATCTAATTCTTAATTTATAAATTAAATGATATATACAATATATTCACAGCGTTTTGTCTTTTTAGAGAAATAGTGTTCAACCTGTTGTGTATAATGTTGAGCATTTCAACATAGTGAAAGGGGTATAAACAGAATCTACTTTTAGGAAATATAATGTTGAGCATTTCAAAATTGCTGTTAATGACATGTTTTAGTTTTAAGTGATGATCAATCATTTTTTCTATGCACGAGGAAATAATATACTTTTTACAATAGAGATCATGTGCAGATGTCTGTTTAAGTGTTTATATTTGGGGATTCATGAATACAATATGTATTTCATTTTTGTATTCCAATGTAATAAAAGATCATCGACATTTTATTGTTGTCGTATACCCGTAAAAATCAAATAACGTGTCAGGACGAGCGCACATTACGTGTTAATATTATAAGCACCGAGTCCGAGTCTTGTTTTGATCGAAACATACCCTCAACCCAGTCGATGACTTGATATTCATCACTTCCAAATATCAAGTAATTCAAAATATATGTGTGTATTTATTTCATATCATAGAAGCACTTTGGTACATTGCAAATAATAAGATATTAAAGTTGTCATTTTTTTAAATCGACATCATATTGGAGGAGGGTGGTCAGGCTACATTGCTTGTCGATAGAGACACACTTGACCAGCATTCTCCAAATGCAAAGCACCAAGAATTAAGTTAAAATTCTATTAATATGATTTACGAATCTAAGACTTGATTCAACTCGATGATTGATGTTTAATAATAATAGTAATTGACGTGAATAATTATAGTAGATAGTAATACATATCATGGATGTTTATATTGCTATTAAGGTTATAACTACGATCTGAAATGCTAACAACACCGCATCAACTTCACCACCAAAAATCTTTATGTCAGTTACGTACATTGACCTCCAAGAAACCAAGTTGCATAGAACTTTCCCTTAATTAATTAATTAGGTGATATTTTATATTTTCTTATCTGATATTGTAGTCAACTCTAAATTTTTTATTATTGCCAGGATTTCATATATATTTCATATTAAGGCTAGCCTACATTGTTGAAAATGATAAAGTTAATATTCAACATCATAAGATAATATCTATAGCATATGCAATTGTGTGTTGAAGGTTGACTTAAGCACATAACAAAATGGATTACAGCACACAGGTTTTCCCAATCATCTACTATATAATGCATGAAAATCTAACGAGAACCCATAAGCAAAACAGTTAGAATTATAATTAAGAAATACTTGTAAATTTCTTCGTATTCTTGGATTAATCATGGTTATGATTATTTCTTCTTCAGCAATGCAAAATGCTTTTGCTATTCGATCAATTCTCTTTGTCCTCGTTTTTGGATTATCCTCAGCACAATTGTCTTCTAACTTCTATTCGAGTTCATGTCCTAATCTCCTTTCGACCATCAAAACTGCAGTTAACTCTGCAGTATCAAATGAAGCCCGCATGGGGGCATCGTTGCTTCGTCTTCATTTCCACGATTGCTTTGTCAATGCAAGTTTCATACCCTTAGCTTCTTTCTCCTTTTAATTGCATCTTCATTGATTTTGCCTAAATGATTAAACTCTCGCGTTTATATATTTAAATTTAGTGTTCAACAGTGGTAAGGGAATTTACATTCAGGATTTGTGTACTTTTCATGTGAAAGTCTTTCCTATAATATAATGTTATAACACTCGAAAAAGTTTCCCAAGAAATAAAGATATTGGGTACAACGTTGTTTCGAGGTTAAACGTCAAATATATATGTTTCTTGGTTACATACAACTGCTTATTTTCTAACTTTTCTTTCTTGCATGAATTTGTATAATAAAGAATGCAGAAAAGACTAATCTCTGAGTACGAAGTTAATTAAAACAAAAGAGAAGAACTTTGTATATTTTACAATCTGTCATTGATAGTGATTGAATAAGGTGTATATTAATTAATAATTAGTTGGTGAAATACAAATGAACGAACAGGGATGCGACGCATCAGTATTATTGGATGACACGGCCAACTTCACCGGAGAACAGACCGCCGGGCCGAATGCTAATTCATTGAGAGGAATGGGTGTGATCGACACCATTAAATCTCAAGTAGAGAAAGCGTGTCCAGCCACTGTTTCTTGTGCTGATATTTTGGCTGTTGCTGCTCGGGATTCTGTGGTCGCTGTAAGTACACTAATTTTCTTTCTTTCCTTTTCATATGAATAATGTTACTTGTAGTTGCTCACTACTACTGTCGCCTTACACGTTACATACACATGACATGTGGTTATTTGATACATGAGTTAATAAAAAACTACCACATTCATGCATTAAATAACCACCTATCACATATATGACATGTAAGGCCACTATCATGGTGAGAAACTATGAATAATATTACTCTTTTTATAAATATTAAAGATCTGACACATGTACAGTTATATTAATCCCAAGTTTGACTGATTTTTAGTTGGGAGGCCCTAGTTGGTCAGTTGTACTAGGAAGAAGGGACTCAACCTCTGCAAGTTTGAGTGCTGCTAACAACAACATCCCAGCTCCAACTTTGAATCTTAATGGCCTTATTTCTGCCTTCTCTAACAAAGGATTCACAGCCAAGGAAATGGTAGCCCTTTCAGGTATATTATATACATATATTTAACATTCTAACTACGGCTAGTTCTATTCAGTCTTGGGTGATCATTTGCTCCATTTATTTTTATTCAGGTTCTCATACGATAGGCCAAGCAAGATGCACAACTTTCCGAACCAGACTATACAATGAAGCCAACATAAATGCCTCATTTGCAACATCACTGAAAGCAAACTGCCCCAACAGCGGTGGCGACAACAATATTTCCCCGCTCGACACCCTTACTCCAACGTCATTCGATAACAATTACTTCAAGAATTTGCTAAGCCAAAAGGGACTTTTGCATTCTGATCAGCAGCTATTCAGTGGTGGCTCCACCAATTCTCAAGTGAATGCTTATAGCTCAAACTCTGCTTCTTTCTTCAATGATTTTGCAAGTGCTATGGTGAAAATGGGAAATCTTAGCCCACTTACTGGCACCAATGGGCAAATCAGGCTCAACTGTGGAAAAACCAATTAGAAGTCTACAAGTTCATTTTCAATTATAAGTTAAAAACAAAGATAGTAGTGCTATGTTTGGATTTGAAATGTGATTGATTTTGTAGTTGTTCTACGAGTTCATTACAAAAATAATTTGTACCTGCAAGTTTCACTTCAATTGTATTTTTATAAATTTCAAGAAAAAAAAAATATTTTCTTTATGTTGATCTGCTTTCTCGTGTCGTTATCTTCGAAATTAATAATTAGTCTAATATTTTTCCATGAAAAAGAGAGATTGTATTTTCTTGAAATATAGTCAAAATTTACCTATTATCCAATAATTGGTCAATTTAAATTATTAAAGAAAAATATATTGTCGAACACTTGACGTAAAAGTATTCATCAAAATCTAACACGAGGACAATTCATTTAAATGAGTGACAATGAGACTAGAACTCAAAACATTTGCAGATTTGATACCATATTGAATCATTTGATCTAAAACTTTATAGTGTTAAACAAGGATTAATGTATATCATTTAAATATTATTCTTAATAAATATTATTGTAGACTTATTTTTTGAAAAAGTATATCTTGAGTTAAATTTTGCAATCAAGTTGCATAAAGCCACTTTTAAGTACTTCTGTGTTTTTAAGGCTTGGCCAAACATGCACCTAGTCAACCAACTTATACCTTCGTGTCATTTTGATACCGAACATCTTTTACTCAATTTTCAATCTGGTTGTGAAAAACATATTAGAATAGAGGTAGAAAATTTATTCTTTTTGTCGATTTTTTCCCAGTGTTTCCTCTTTGCTGGGGTATAAAAAGTACTCAGGTTGATATTCGCATTTTGATTATAACTGCTCAGAGAGAAAAAGGGCATGACGTTGTTCTTTGTTTGTTGCAACCCAAACTGTGGCCACCTTTTGAGAGATTGAATTTACATACTTCAACCATGGGAATTGTGGACCTGGAACATTAACCAAAACATCGACTTAAAATTGTCACTGTCAACTACTTTTCTATCTTCATTTTTACGTTATAGTGAAGCTTCAATTTACTTTTTACGAGTAAACGTTTAAAAAAAAAATTAGCTATATTATCCATGGTAATTGTAATAATCAGTAATCAATTTTCTTTTTCTAAAACAATTATTTACAGTCCTAATTATTAAATAGAAAATTTAATAGTTTCACATATTTTTATAGATTTTTAATGAGTCTTGTCCAATTTAATTTAATGTATCATTAAATATATACTTAAAAGTCTAAATGAACAATATCATGTATAACATCAAAAAATGCCATCCGCATCTAGTTCTTTTGTGCTAACTACATGAAAGATAAATAATTATCTTAGTCCCCTTTGAATAGCAAATCATGTGTTGATAGTGTTACACCTCGCCATTGAAGCTATAGTCAAAGTGTCACGTCGTATTCTACGTAAAAAAGAAAGTCAATAGAAATCCAATTGGTCAAAAGCAAAGTAGACAAACGAAGGCTAAAACTCATCTATCAAATCACTGCCTAAATGGCTGAATCTCCTATGCCGAAGCATTGCCTAAATGGTTAAAGCTCCTAAGTCGAAGTGTTGCGTAAGACATCAAGGAAGAATTGAAACTCTTCACACAAAAGACCACAAATACGAAACTTCTTCCTTCCGGAGCCCTTAGTTCATTCAAGTTGAAACTGTCTCTTATAAGATTTGTAGACAATCTTTAGGAATGATTGATGTAACGTTTGTAATAAAAAATGTTACGTATGTCGCCTAATGTACGACAGCTGACATGTCAATGTATTTATTGTATGATAGACTTAGTGTTGTGAGGCTTCAGTCGAGGAGATGAAGGCACTTGATTCTGATCAACGAATACCATGTCGGCCAGAACACTATAAATAGACGATCTTTGTAAATTGAAAAGGGCTTTTGGATGGTCTTTTGGAACGTTGATTCTAATATACAAGAAAACACTCAAAACAAATACTCTCATGAAACCTTCTTACTTGTTCTATATTTGTTAGTTTGATTTTAGTTTATTACATTTTGTCGGTGATTGTTTGTTAGCGCAATCATTTTAGTCATTATCGTCGGTGATCGAACAATTTTGTCTTGCCGATTTTAAGCGCTCCCCTTCTCCGATCAAAACTAATCGGAACTTGCTTGAGTTAGCGTGAGTGGATCTGACATCTATTGTCTACGTTGGGATCACATTTATCGAGGTCAATAGATTGACATCGTCTATGGAAAATCACACATTTAATACCAAAAATCCTATGGGAAAAAATCAGTTTGAAGCAATTCTTACTCTGAAGTGATTTTCAAACCTTTGAAAAAACAATGAGTATTCTTGAAGAAAGAACCATTGAGAAAATCTAAGTTAAATCGTTTGATTAGAAACCAATCTAGTCCTTAAAAAAAGAAATATCATTTGTCCAGAAAAACCTTATCAACATGGGTTCAAACAATGTAGGGTCTACACCTCAACGAGCTAGGGAAACACTCTTAAAAAAGGAAAACCCTCGCATGTTGTCCTGGCTACTCGTCATAGACCTCACCAACCTCACAAACGAGGTGGGTCTAGGATAGCTAACAGGATCACTAGGGAGGAAGCCACAATAGGCGCAATATGAGAGATATAACCCAGCAGAACATAGATATGCATGAATTGCGAAGAAACATGTAGGGCCAATGAGGATACCCCGTTCGTCCATATGAGCATGTAGGGAAGTTGAAGTTAATACATCCAACAACTATGCCACTGACTGCCCACGGAGGTTCCATTCCACTTTCTTCCAAACTACGACCCAAAAGACATGCACTGGAGGTCGGTAAGTGTCTTGACAAGCTGAGCCTAGGGTTGCCTGGAAATAGGTAGGTTCGATCTCTCCCTACACCTAGAAATAGGCAGTGGGAACTTCCTCGATTTGAAAAACAAAGCGAGCGGGGTTATAGCGAAATGTCTCTGAATCCTCTTCTTAGAAATAGGAGTGAGATGAGAGTGGAACAGGCCAAGAGTCAAGTAGGACCTTTCATCCCCAGAAACTTAGGTTAGGAAAAATGAAGAATCAGACAAGCCACAAAGGTCCACGACCTCGATGACGATGATGACAATCTACCATTTTCACAAGGCATTAGGAAAGCTCCTGTATTGAACAACTTTATGCTCCCTAAAATTTCCAATTATGATGGAAGAGGCGACCCTGCAAAGTATCTCATTAGCTTTAAGACTCACATGAGTTTGAGAGGAGCCACCCCCCATGAAGTGTAGAGCGTTCCACTTAATCCTAGGATGAGTACCTGAAATATGGTACACCAAACTTCCTAAAGGAAGCACTCGAAGTTATCCATACTTCAAGAAAATTTCCTTAAGGGCTTTACAACCAGCAAAGAAGGTAAAGGGCAGATACAGGGCTTACGGTGAGTCATTGAAAAGCTTCATGTCTCGTTTCACTGATGAGATGACCTACTGCTTACAAGTTACAAATAGGGAAGCTTTGGCAGCCTTAAGGGGAGGATTGGACATGAACTCTCTCTTCTGGAGAGATGTGCAAAATAAAGACCTTACCATCATGAAGCCTTACTGAAAATGATAAGGCAAGAGATCATCAATGAAAAATAGAGAGATCACAGGAATATGGTAAACCAAGGACTCTTACTTCCTCAAATGCAACAAGGAAGAGACCCAACCTCACACTTAATGGACCATCAGGTCGGACAGTCGACCTCCCTCAATCTAGGACAAGCATTGGCTACAACAACATTAAGTGAGTACCTATCTTGGCTTATGAAGAAGTGAATCCTGATACTAAAATTTACCAAGGCAGACCCTACCAACGATTCTCCCAAACAGGGAAAGATAGGGGACGAGGCACTTAACCTATCAATAGGGACAAAGCGCCCCTCTATTGTACATACCACCACTCCTCTAGCCATAGCATTACTGACTTAGAGATATTGCAATGCTTCCTCGAAAGAAGAAGCTAATTTGGAGGAACTGGACCCTCACATCACAGTTAGGAGCCTCAAATAGCCCAAGTAAGAATTGGAGAGTTTCCAAGTCGATCTCCAAGATCCCTCCAAATGCCTGCAGGTTGGAAAATATCTGTCACTACAGGTCAAGGAAAAGTTGAAAAGCTTTTTGTGTCAAAAGTTGGACGTCTTCGCTTGGAAGCATGAAGATATAATTGACATTTATCCAAAAATCAGTTGCCATAACTTGAAAATCGATCATAAGGCTACAACTCACAGATAGAAAAGAAGAACACTTAATCCAGTGATATATGAAACCTTAAGAGACGAAGTAAAAAAGTTGATCGATAATCATTTATTCGAGAATCAATGTATCCAAAGTGGGTTTAGCCCTATCCTAGTCAAAAAGCACAATGGCAAGTGGAGAGTGTGTGCGGATTTCTCGAACCTAAATCAAGCTTGTCCCAAGGATAACTTTCCACTTCCTCGGATAGATCAACTAGTGGACTCAACAGCAGGACACAAACTATTTGGCTTCATGGATGCCTATTCCTGGTACAATCAAATTTCGATGTTCCCAACAAATGAAGAGCATACACCCTTCATTACAGACAATGGTCTTTATTGCTGTAAAGTCATACCCTTTGAGTTGAAAAACGCAGGGGCCACTCATCAAAGTCTTTTCAACAAGACGTTCGTTGATCTCTTTGTAAGGACAATGGAGGTATATGTAGACAATATGCTGGTAAAAAACTTGAAGGTTATAGATCATGTCAAGCACCTCGATGAAACGGTCCAAATATTGCAGAGGTACATGATGAGGCTTAACTCCTTGAAATATGCCTTCGGAGTTGCCTCTGGAAAATTTCTAGGCTACATGGGAAATCAAAGAGGCATTGACTTTAATCCGAATAAGCTTAAAGTCTTGATTGAATTGAGGTCACCTCAGAAATCTAAAGAGATATAGAGCCTTACTAGATGTGTAGCTATTTTGAACCACTTCGTCTTGAAAATAACGAATAAATGCTTACCCTTCTTCAAGATTTTGGCGGGGGAAATATGTTTCAATGAATCGAGGAATGTGAGGTAGCCTTGCAAGAGCTGAAGAAGCACTTGGGATAGGCTCCACTACTCTCCAAACTCAAGGCCGACGAACCACTACAGCTATATCTAGCAGTAACCCTGACGCAATCAATTCAGTTCTCGTAAGAAAGGAATGTGGTCACCAGCTACCTATTTATTATATAAGCAAAATACTTTTGATAGCGGAGACTCGCTATCGAGACATGCAGAAGCTAGCATTCTCCTTGGTAACAGTTTTCTGGAAATTGAGGTCATATTTTCAAGTCCACACCGTACACATGATGACTAACTTCCCTCTCAAGCAAGTGTTGCAGAAATCTGATGCTACGGGAAGATTACTAAAATGGGCATTGAAACTTAGCGAGTTTGATATTGTTCTGTCAACTCCTGAAAATGAGACAACAGATGCCAGCCCCACTATGCCAAGTCAAGTACTATTTCGGCACGTTCCTACCGGAATAACGGCGATAGTAAAGAGAAAAATGACGCGGGAGGTATTTTCCAGCGAGAGACAAAAATGTTCGGGCTCTGGTGGATGAAACAAAAGCAATTGCACTAACAATGATCATCGGGTTGAAAACAAACTAATCTATGTAGCAAAAAAAATAAGAATATGTGGAAGGATAGATGAAATGTTTTAATCTTTCCTTTGAAAGTTTAATTGTCTCTTTCGAATATATGATATTTTCAATCAATTATCCAACCCCCCTTTTGAGTTACAAGAAGATTCTATTTATACTACATTGGTCGACGTGGTGTCCATTTGATCAGAATATCTTGGCCTCATCCCTCTAATTGGGACATCACGTCATTGTCTATTCATACATTTAATAAATTGATAAGGGGTCAGCCGCCCTATATAATAAGCTGACATACTAACAACTTTATTACAAGCATCACATCAATCAGTTGAAAGCCTCGGTGAGATCTTTTGGGGCTGTTCTCTAAGTGGAGAATTTCATTTCTTTACTCCTTTAGGCGGTACGTCAGTAAGCACTTCAGCTTGTAGAGCAAGGACTTGTAGGTATGATTATTTATATAATGCATGGACTTGATATTAAAATAGTTGCAGACCCTGTGTACGTGGTGTTCGAGGTGGCTTACTGAGGTTAATTCCGAACTGCGCAAACATATTTGAGGCATTTTGAATTTAACAGACGTGGAGAGGGTCAAATCTCTACATAGAACGTCTTGATTGTTAATTATGAGGTGTTTTATCCCAATAATTCAGAGAAAAACGAGGCGTCCTTAATTATGGTGCCTCAATGATTTGATGTCTTAGCGTGTTTTCAAGAAAAGATAGTTCAACCGGTACAACTTCCCATACACGCAACAGTTGCCGCATTTAATGCTCAATGATGGTTGTCTCCCACATTTTGTTCAAATTTTGGACGTGAGGGAGCGCGTGGATCGGACGTTCAAATCTGGGCAGTAGAAGATAAAGCGCTGAAGTGGCTGCTTGAATCGAACTTCCAAATGAACGGTTAGATGACTCGGATCAAGATCTAACGGTTAGGATGGGTGTGCCTGCCTATAAAAGGTATGGATTTTTAGTGGGGGGTTTTTCCATTTTCGGGTGAGTTTTTGTCTCCTTGATTTTCGAAACTTTCAAGTCTCACATTTTCTTTCGTCTTTAAGTTTTTGTTCCTGAATTCCTTCCAAGTGTTCTTCCATTTTGCCAATTTTCTTCCCTCTTCTTCGTTCCCTTCGTGAATTTTGGTGTTCTTTCTCTATTCGAGAAATTCGTAAGTATTGATTTTCTTTCTTCTTTTTAACTAATAAAGATTTAGATGATGGATTCATCGAAATCTGTTGGGGAAGACGTAGATATTAGCGAGTTGGAGAGAAAAATGGGTTTTCAGTTACCAACACGGTCGACCTCATCTGAGCTGTTGAGGATGGATGAGGCGCTTTTATTTCTGGGGGTAGTAATGAGGATGACGATGAAATAACTTGGGGGCATCCGAAATCCCATCATGTGTCAGTCCTACCCACCTCGCAAACCTTAGGGAAAAATATAGAATCCCATATGACATAGAACTCCTATCCTTGTCTCCTGATGAACGAGTTTCCTACCCGATGCAGGGTTACGTCGCCATCAGTTAGTTCCTTCTTAAGGCTGGACTTCGCTTGCCTCTTCATCCCTTCTTTCAAGCTATCCTTAGGCTATACGGGCTAGCCCCTACCCAACTCTTCCCTAATGCATGGGCCCAATCAGTGGGGTCTTATTTCCTATAGAAAGAGACTTCCTTAGGCGAGGATATGCCCTTTCACGTATTCCAAACCATTTACCAGCCTCGGTCTTTAGCCAAGGAGGATTCTAAGGGTTGGTACTCCTTATGCCTGTGGGGGCAAATTTTCCTTTTGTGTTAGGCCTCCCTATATCCATCAAAGGATGGAAGGAGACCTGTGTTCGAGGAAAGTGGCAAGAGTGCGAGGATGACTATGTACCCTATGTTAAAGTCCTGACCTCCTACTTCGAACCCAGTGAGTGTCATTTCTGTATTTCACTTGTTATACATTATTGAGCTCATACTTACTGATTGTGATAATTTCACAGGGTCTGTGGAGCATTTTGATTTTAACGAGACTGATTGGGACACTTTGTCGAAAATCTATCGTCAACCCTCTTCATCTCGTGACTTCGATCATTTACTAGTGCCTCAATGGTTCTACGAAGAACTTTATTTAATGGCTCGAAGAGTAGGACTTAGTTCATATTCACTCTTGGATTTACCATCTGTCTGTTCACCCCCTTACGCCTGACCTTATATCCTTTACAGAAAGTTTGACAAGATGAGGCCTCCCATCCCTGATGGCCACAATCTTGGCTGCTACCTCAACAGCTGGCCGAAAAGGCATGAAATCCTCATCTACTGAAGGAAAACAGGTGAGAGATGAAATTGAGAGGGCCAGCAAGGAAGTTACTTCTCAGGAGGAAAGTTGTCCCCCTCTCCCTCCCCCGGCTGACAAGAGAAAAAAGATAGTTGTGGAGGAGCCCAAGAAAAAGTTCAGGGTGTCCACCACCGGGGTAGGCAGCTCTAATGACATTTCTCCTCCTCCGACCTTATAGGAAGAACCATGGAGGTCTACGTGGATGACATGCTGGTGAAAAGTTTAAAAGCTGGAGACCGCATCAAAAATCTTGATGAAACCTTCCAGGTCCTAAGGAAGTATCGAATGAAGCTCAATCCTTTAAAGATCCTTTAAAGTGTGCCTTTGGAGTCTCATCGGGGAAATTCTTGAGCAAGATCGTCAACCAAAGGGGATCAAAGTGAACCCTGAAAAGGTCAAAGTTTTTGATTGAAATGAAGTCACCCCAAAAGCCAAAAGAAGTACAAAGCCTCACGGGACGAGTAGGGGCCCTAAACTGCTTCGTTTCCACAGTAACAGATAAGTGCCTACTTTACTTCAAAATTATCAAAAGAGAAAATACGTTCCAATGGAACAAAGAGTGTGAGGCAGCCTTACAAGAGCTAAAAAAGCACTTGCAACAGGCCATCATCCTCTCCAAGCCTAAGAACCATGAGCCATTGCAGTTGTACCTGGCAGTAACGTCCGGGGCCATCAGTTCAGTTCTAATAAGGGAGAAAGGTGGTCATCAATGGCATGTATACTACGTCAGCAAAACACTCTTGTCAGTAGAAACTCGTTATCCCGACATGGAAAAATTGGACATTTCCTTAGTAATAACTTCACGAAAGCCGAGACCATATTTCCAGGTCCATAGCATACACGTGTTGACAAACTTTCTCCTCAAACAGGTGCTGCAGAAGTCTGATACCTTTGGAAGGTTACTAAAATGGGCCGTGGAACTCAGCGAGTTTGATCTTGTTTTCAAACCAAGGTCTGCCATCAAGGGCTAGGCCCTTGCGTATGTTTTGGCAGAGTTCACCCCCATCCCAGAGATGGAAGAAGTAATGAAACCTGCCGAATCCCCAGTCCGGAACTTGTCAGTTGATGGGTCGTCAGGAAAAATAGGGCCGGGAGATGGAATTATCTTGGTCAGCCCAGAGGGACATAAGCTTACATGCGCTCTGAGGTTCAGCTTTGAGGCCACTAATAACGCTATAGAATACGAGGCACTTCTCCCTGGACTGAGATTAGCTAAAGAAATGAACGTGAAAAAGGCTCGTCATCAGCAGCAATTTCAGCTGATGGTAAGTTAAGTGCACGGTAATTTTTTGACCAAGGATAAATCCATGGCTGCATATCTGAAATTAGTCATGAACTTCATCCCATCCTTCGAAAGTTTCTAACTGGTGCAAATCCCACGAACTGAGAACATCCACGCTGACACTTTATTTAAATTAGAAAGCAGCAAGGATTTAGACTACTCACATGCGTCCCTGTAGAATACCTTGAAGGACCCTCCATTATAGATGGCAAAGCTGTAATGCAGATTGAAGACACTCAAGCATGGATGGAGCCAATAATATCTTGCATCAAAGAACTGACCCTACCTCCTGAAAATGAGGAGGCACAAAAGCTCAGAAGAAGAACTGCCCACTTCATCTTACAGGATGGTGTACTATATAAACGTAAGTTCTAGTATCTTTGTTAAGGTGCATTGGAAGAGAATAAGCATATTACGTTCTTTGGGAAATACACGAAGGGGTACGGGGAAATCACTCCGGAGGATGGTCCCTAGCATTAAAAATGCTAAGACAAGGGGTACTATTGGCCCACCTTGGAAAATGATGCGCATCAGTTCTTTAGAAGGTGTGACAACTGTCAACGCTTTGCCACAATCCAAAGGCAATCCTTTCAAGAGTTGAATGTTGTATCTAGCCCTTGGCCATTTACAAAGTGGGGAATCGATCTCATAGGGCCTCTTCCGAAAGGAAAAGGAAATTCTAGCTTTGCAATTATAGCTCTTGATTATTTTACCAAGTGGGTCGAAGCCGAACCACTCGCCAAAATTACCAAGGCCAACACTTCCAAATTCTTATGGAAAAACATCATCTACAGGTTCGGAATTCTCCACTCCATTGTGTTAGACAATGGAAGGTAGTTCGACAACAAAAAGGTTAGAAACTTATGTGAAGAACTGGGTATTAAGAATTATTTTTCCTCCCCTTATCACCCCCAGGCAAATGGACAAGTTGAAGCTATCAATAAAATGATTAAATACACATTGAAAAGAAAGTTAGACGCCTCTAAAGGGGCGTGGGTCGATGAACTGTCCCAAGTACTTTGGGCTATCAGAACCACGAGCACAACCGCGACAGGGGAAACACCGTTCTCTATGGCCTACAACGCCAAGGCTATGAACCCAGTTGAAGTAGGTCTGCCATCTCCTCAACGAATGCGTTTCAATGAAATAGAAAATGATGAAATGGGAAAATGTGAACTTGACCTCCTAGAAGAAAGGATGGACAATTCACAAGCAAAGTTGGCTTTATACCAAAGGAAAATGATCAGGTACTACAACTCGAAAGTGAAAAAGAGGTCATTCCGTGTGAACGAGTTAGTACTTCGGAAGGTGTTCCTTTCCCATAAAGAGCATGGCTTAGGAACCTTAGGTCCGAACTGGGAAGGTCATTATCGCACAATTGAAGAAGTTTGACGTGGAACTTATAAAATTAAGAGCATGGATGGAAAGGCACTGCCTTATCCATGGAATGTAGAGCATCTACGCAAGTATTATCAATAATGTAAGACACCGTGTACAACTTGATGCTTCATGAGAACGATGTTCAAATGTGTTAAAAAGACTTTTGAAGGACACCTCAGATCTTATATTGAAGTACTAAAGAACCTCAGCTCAAATATATAAATGAACGTAAGGTACATGACCTGCTAACATTCGAACAATTTTTAAGGTATGAATCAAAGTTGCTATGTGCAAAGGTTTGACGCTACTTAGATTCCATATATATCTAATCTCATATATTTGGTTAAATAAATTTTGAATTAGTTAAGGAAACTTTGTTGCTGAGGTTCATGTCGCATACATACGATGTTGATTCTAAGTCCAATACGTCTATCCAGCTTATGCATGCTGATTGCGCTGCTAACGTTTATTTTACTTAAAGTCCGACCTTACTGAGGGATTCGATGTTGTTGAAGCTTCAATATTGATGATTTTGATGTTATTATGCTTCGAAAGTTACCTTATGTCTGATGTTATTATAAGTCTGTTGTAGCTTAAGTACAAGTAGCCCAAATCATAAAGTGCATGCCAGGATATATAGCAGTAATAGTCAAGTGCACAAGTAAAAAGACCAAAGTTTTAAAAGAAAAACAAAATTTCATTAATGAAAAGATTTACAATTGGTGGGCTGAAGCCATTACACTTATCAAAAATAAAAATAGGATTCTAGAGGAGTGGAGGCTGAGGAGCCACGAAAGGTATGATGGCATCAGGGGCTACTGCTTCAGTAGCATCCTCGTCCAGTTTGATCACCTGGGCCTCCTCAGCCGGAGTTTGAGGTTCAGACCCCCAGCGTCTTCCTCAAGAAACTCAGTTCTTAGCTCGTGGTATTGACGTCTCTGTTATGGACTTCCAGCCATTCAATGACTTCGATATAGGCATACCTCATCCAATACACCCATGACTTCGGCATAGGCATACCTCCTTCAATACGCCCCGAAGAGCTGATACGCCTCAGTTAAGTGGAAGTTAGCCATGAAAGACTTCTCAGCGTTGCTACGGCGCGTTCGGCATCGCTTTGAACCGTCTTCACCTTCTCTGTAAAACCAGCCACTTGGGAAGTCAGTTTTCCCACTTGTCCGTTCAAGTTAGAATTTTCTTTGTTTGCCTTCTCAAGGGCCTAAGCCGCAAGACGATGATGAGCGTCAGATGTCTCAACCCAGTTCGTCAATGAGGCTACTTCACTTTGAGACAAGTGAACCTCCTTTTTCAGCTTCTCAATTTTTTCTAAGTCTGAAGCAAGCTTCACGAACTCCTCTTTCTCTTTCTTGGCCGACTCCTCAGCCTCGACTTTAGCTTTCTTGGCAGCCTCTTCTACCTGAGTGGCTTTATTCAGAAAATCCTTTTTTTTTCATTGATGGGTTTTAAAGAGGGCTTCCAACTCTACGGCTAGCCCAAGTGACCTGACTGCCTAAGCCACCATAGTGGCGATGACATCCACGACATCGCTTGTCTCGACGAAATTTTGCCACTTCTCGGTCCAGAATCGGTGGAACGTCGTAGTGGCTATTTGAACCACCGGAAGCAGAAGTGCAAGTGCTTCTGATTCAAGCTCAGTGAACCTCTTGGTCAGGGCCGATTTGCCTTGAGGGCAATCAGAAGTTGTGGAGTCACTCGAAGCTTTCGACTTCTGACAGGTTTTTGCCTCTAGAACTCCGAGGCAGTTGACCGCTTCTATCCTCCAGAAGCTACAGTGATCGAAGCAGCCAGTAATTTCTCCATGGTCACAACTAAACAAATTGTAAATCATGATTACAAATTTAGTCGGAATTTCTCATTTTTTAGGTCACATTATTTATTGGTCACAAATTATATTTTTAATCGATCATGTATTATTTATTGGTCATAATATATATATATATATAATTGGTCACTACATATTATTTCATCAATCATGTATTATTTAGTGTGTGTGTGTGTGTGTAACTTAATTAAGAAAACAAAAAAGCAAAATGAAAATGAAATTTTCTAATGAAATGTCTTTACTTGGTCTTGGACAATTTCTTGTTTTTCGTGGAAAATGGGGTTTCCTAATTTATTTTTTTCTTGTTAGTTAAGAAGATTACGCCCGTTTAGGTTTCCTTTCAATTTGTTAAGAACAAATTGAAAAATACATATTCTTGGCCACCATCGAACATCTTGATTATTAGTGAGATATAGTATAATGTGAAAAGTGCTCTTTTAAGACACAATCAAAATCATTAATCTACGTCATTATCAAGATCAAGACCTTACGAGCCCTCTAATATTATTACTACTCGGATCACTATCGAAGATCAGCCAGGCCATCGGGACAAGCCTAAGATTAATAATCCGTCCCTTACTGGAGATTGGCCGGGCCATCGGGCATTTCTATTTCTATCTCTCTGTTACTTTGCTTGAAAACAAAATAAAGGAAAAATTGGTCCCACACGATTACTAACTCTACTCATATAGCGTACCAAACGTGCTTAGTGTAATATAAATTTAATAAAAACCTAATATTCTTAAGACTGCAAGATGAACGTTAATATGTATCATATTTTAAGCAGAGGTTTTGCAGTCTAATAGAAAACTCTCTAATTTCAAATCTACTAACTCCATTCATTAATTTGGACAGAGATGAGAATGGCAAAGGTTTTGCTGAGTTAAACTCAAGGGCACGACAACGTTGTACACGATAACAAATAAGATTACAACTTTTTCCATTAGTCATGTTCAATATTGTCAAGTCTAATATGCTAAACATTTCAATAATGTAGATTCACAATTCTTGTAAATTTCAATTCTTGATATTTATATTTTTATATTATTGAGAAATCCAAGTATCACTAATATAGTACTTTGTATCAAGATTAATTATCAAGAAAAATGTATTTGATAGTTTATATGCCAAACTATTAGCCAGTTTCATTTTATTTTACACGGATTAGTACGAACTTGTTTTAATTGATTCACAAGACCTATTCAAATTGTTCATTTTTCAAGTTTCTTTCTTGCAAGAATGCTTTAAGTTTCGAAATCACTCATGAATTAAATTGGAGGAAGCTTCCTAATATATATATATATTATTTCAGTAGGTTAAAAATCGTTGCACCAATGTAGTTGGGTTTAGTCCAACATTTCTTTCCCCCCTATAAATACACTATACTTTATTCATCAAAGAAAAATAATCTGCAGCTATATAAAACTACATTACATTTTGCTTATAATTAGAAGGTCATTACAAAAATGGCTTCAATTAGCTTTATGTACTACCTTCTTGCCTTAGCCATGTTTTCAGATGCTACCCTAGCTTTCTCCTCTCGTCTCAGCCCTTCCTATTATGATGATGTTTGCCCCGAAGCTTTACCCACCATCAAACGCGTAGTTGAAGATGCAGTGAATCAAGAAAGTCGTATGGGAGCCTCTTTGTTACGTCTCCATTTCCACGATTGTTTCGTTCAAGTGCGTATTACAAGTTATATGTTATGCATTTTTTGTGATAGAATGGGTTTTAAATTTAATTTGGGGAAAGAGATCATATATTTAATTACTACATTTCTTGCATATTTTTAGGGTTGTGATGGTTCAATTCTCCTCGACGAAACGTCCACCATCGAGAATGAAAAGAATGCCGCCCCTAATAACAATTCTGTTAGGGGGTTCGAAGTAATTGACAAAATCAAGTCGGAAGTTGACAAAGTATGTGGACGTCAAGTGGTGTCATGTGCTGACATTCTAGCGGTTGCAGCTCGTGATTCTGTGGTTCTGGTGTGCACGTCAATTCTAAAAGATTTTTTTTTTTTTTTTGCTTGTTCACTACGAAATACAAGCTACGATTAGTCAGTATAGTAAATAAAATTTAAAATTCTATTAAATTTTTTGCATGCACGATTCCATTGTGCAACAAGCTAATAGTGGTTTCCATTAATTGTAGTTAGGAGGTCCAACATGGAAGGTTAGACTAGGAAGGAGAGACTCCACCACATCTAACAAAGCTGAAGCAAACACTTCCATTCCAAGCCCATTCATGGACTTACCTACATTGCTTAACAATTTCAAGAATCAAGGCCTAAATGCCAAAGACCTAGTCGTCCTCTCCGGTGCTCACACCCTAGGGTTTTCTCAGTGTCTTCTCTTTAAAGATCGGATTCACAATCAGACAGATGACATTGATGCCAGCTTTGCAAGTAGGCATCGAATGAACTGCCCTCGTGAGGGAGGTGATGCGAATCTAGCAACACTAGACCAAACACCATCGCATTTTGACACACAATATTTTGACAACTTGTTGTTGAAGAAAGGGCTATTGAAATCAGATCAAGCACTATTCAGTGGCGGCGAAACAAATGATCTTGTTCAAAAGTATAGTGCAAGCTATGGTGACTTTTGGAAAGATTTCAGAGGGTCCATGATCAAAATGGGTAATATAAAGCCATTAACAGGGGAGAGGGGTCAAATTCGATCCAACTGCAGAAAAGTGAACTGAGTGTTGAAATTTCTTATACTTGTTGTGTATAATTTAAACAACAACGTCATGTTTTCAATAAGGGTTTTTAGATCCTTCCGAAGTATTGGATATTAATGAATGTAATTTATGTACCTGAGTTTATGATGTCATTATGTTTCGTTTGCAAATTGAGGGAAAACACTAGACCAAATTTGAAAATAAAAGAGAAAAGTGCACGTGATAAGAGTAAGAGTAACACTAATTTACGTACATTATTATACTTACTTTAATAGTTGAGTTGAGATGCTATATATTTTTCTCATGTTTTTGTATTTTATAGTCAACTTTGGACCTGGACGAACGTTGCGAAAGAAAGATGGAAAAAAAAGCATAGACTCGTTGAGGTGAAAAACTCGACCCAAAAGGACAAAAACGAAATTTGAAGCAGAAACGAGAAGCAAAGGCAGAGGCTACATGCTGAGAAATCTCGCAGTCGTGAAACACCAACGTGAAGAAAGATTGCTTTCTTAGAATTTTCGAGCTGTGGAGAAAATAGAAATTTAGCTGGAACTTTGTTTGCCTTTACTCGCGTTTTGAGGGTACTTTACATATAATTTTGGCGTGAATGTGGTTTAAACACCCTAGACTACATATACTATATGCCTTTGACACAGAAGGGGCTATGCAATCTTTCTTTTGATACATAAAAACAAACAAGAATTATTCGGCTAGCCGGCTAGGGATGCGAGCAAGAACTACGGCTGACCGAGAGTCTAGGCTGACACCCTACACATTTGGAAGTGCTTAGAAGAGGTTTGTTGGAGACTTTGGAAAATTGTGGAACAAGTCAAAGGCTATAGACTTCAATGCGATGAGCTTCTTGGATAATTACAGAGGGAAGTCTAGAAAACTCTATGATAATGTATAAACCTTAAGGAAGATAGCTAGAATGTTCCATTCTTGTAAAGAATTCTAGAAGATCATCGTACCCCTTGATTAGGATGAATTTCCACCATCATTACAAGGAGACGGTAGTATAGACACATGGTGTTCTTGTTTATAAATCCATCCAAGTGAAGAGAGCTTTAGAGGTAGAGAGTATTTGTTCCAAGATAATTGAGACCTGACATAAATTATCTTTATTATGAAAATTGTGACACAAATTGGGATGTTGGGTGCGAGAAGGGGAGGGGCGGAAAGGAAAGCCAGACCAGGGTGGAAATGTAAGGCGACACATAGGAATTTAAAGATGATTCAGCTACAGTACGAGTTTAGAAAGGTTTACATCCATTTTTATTTATTGATAGTAGGATTGGGATGAAACTATATAGAGCTTACACATAGGGAGTGTAAACGTATCACTCCTATTCAAAAGCCTTCATAAAAGATTTGTCTAACGAATTGTCTTGCACTCATTGAGGTGAAAAACTCTCCACTGCCACGTCATATTCCTTTGGTGCTGATACTAACACCTCCACCTCAGTCTTCGGTATCGGCACCAGCAAAAGAGAAACAAGTCGCCACTTTTCCCTTCCATAGCTGGAAAATCAAGAACCTCAACCCATCATCTATTTTTTCACTTTTCCAATGACCAAATTTCTGTTTCATTATTATTTTTTTTTTTTCTCTTCCCATTGTTACTCTTCATCTAGTGTTTCCCATTGTTCAAGTGCTCCTTAAAAAATTCAATAGATTGATGAATCAACTCATGGTTGAGTGAAGAATCCCTCTTACTCATAATTGTGATTTTCTAGTCGGAGCCTTATGTTATAAATAGAATTTTTCCAATTTGAACATTAACTATGCCAAAAATGAGTCTTAATTTTCAACTAAAAATCTGGAATAACTTGTGCGATTGAAAATTGATTTTGATAATATTTTGATCATATTCTTTTTTTAGTCTAATTTCATCCAATTGTCTCCAAGCAATCTTCAAAGCATCATCTTGTGGTCTGAATCAACTATTGAATATTTACAATTTGGTACTCAAACTTTGGACTTTTCCATTTTCCTTGATTTTCTGTTGTTTCTTCCAATTTAGGATATATTTTATCAAAATAATTACAAAATATCAATATTTTAGGCTAAAATAAGTGTATAAAATACATTTATTAAATACCCCCAAACCCTCTCGTATGATTCATATACCTTCAAACTTGTTCTTTTTTCACTCTCTTCTCAGTGTGTAATCTAATGTTAAATTTTTCATTACTATCATCACCCTCTTTAGTTTAGGTGAACTCTACTAATTGAAAGTAAATATATCAATAAACAATGATTCTCCAATTCTTTGATTGCTTTGACAAATAGGACTAGACTAGGGTAATAATCTACATCAAAAGTCAAGTCTTCTCAAATAACTGTTTGGAGCTTTACTAGGGCATTTGGTGCTTCTTCTATTTCATATACCTTTTTTTTTTTTTAAATAAAAATAAATCACTCTCTCTCTCTTAAACTTTCTATATGACCCATGTAACAAGATTTTGGCCGATGAGTCCTAAATTAGATGATTTTAGGGCACCAGGTTGTAAATACACTAACATGTTTAATAATTCAAGTCATAAAAGCTACGAAAAGATGTCTTTTATATATTTTTCTATCATGATTAGTGCAACACCCCTCATTAAGCACCTATCTAATCAAACCAATTTTTAACATAAGACTTCTGCCAAATTTTATCCTATTAATCTAGGACAATTCACACATAAATTTTGACACGGGGAATCCCCATTCACATTCGTATCTTCCTACAACAGTAAAATCATCCAAAAACTATGCTAAATTTTGTTTAGAGATCATTAATATAGGATAATTTAAGATATAACATCTATATTCAATCTATCAACCTATCCAGTATATGAATCAACTTATTACATCATGATAAAAAAAAAAACTCAATTCTAGTACGCTTATAATATCAAGTTTTGCAGAGTTAAGCATCAATCAATCTAGCATGCAACCTGTCTACCGTTCATAAATCAACACCAAATCTCTAATTTAATCATCATTGCAAGCTAAGTTATCTAACCCACAAGCACGCAACCTAAAATAAAAAAATATTTATATTTGTATATAACGAAACCTTGATTTTTTTGGACAAAGAAGAAAAGGCGCAAGTGGAGATTTATCAAGAAGCCATTGAAGAGATTCAACTTTTCAAGAATCATCTTCATCTTCTCAATTTGTCAAAAAATCAGGTTATGTCTTTTCACTTAAATATAATTTCCTGTAATTTCGATATGTTAGGCTAATTTCAGACATTGTTGGGACGAGATGAACCCTTGTTATGGTATTTTTAGTTTTTAGTTAATTATTTTGATTTTAATTTGATTTGATTTGATTTATGGATATTTATTATAGTTTTATTGTTCGTTTCAATTGTTTGATTACCAATTGAATTGTTAGTGAATTTTATTGTTATTGAAAGATACAATAGGAATTAAACACATTATAATAAATATTGTAAGGTTCAATAGATGATAGAGATATACATCTTTACTTTATATGATTTCAATAGGTGTTCTCGTACTTTTTAATGCATTTATCATGTTTGCATCTTTCGTCGAGAGATAGAATTGTCACATGAAAGGAATATATTTGATCGCTATCGAGAGAGACTTTAAATTAAATTAGGAACATTACCAACACGAATTATTTCAAATTGTCACTTTAATTGTTACACTAAAAATGGAATAATAAAGGGGATTCGACATCTTAGCAAAGCATCACATATTTGAAAAATACATTTACGTACTTTCATTAGTTTAATTGATAATTTAGGTATTAGTATAGAATAAATCACAAAATATGTTTGCTATTCGATTAAAGTTGCAATTAATTTTAATTCGGTCAAACACATAGTACTCGTGGGTTCGGTACTATATTCATCATTATATTACTTGATCACGATCTCGTACACTTGCGAATTTTCAAAGGATCAAGTTTTTGGAGCCGCTGTCGGGGACTTATTTTTTATAAGTTTAGTTAATTTTAACTTTAATCAGAATTTTACTTTTTTTAGCTTAGTTCATTATATTAGAAAAATTTTACAGTGTTTCCTGCTTTATTTTCAGAACATTGTATGCGAAATTTGAGAACTCGTGATCTTGTTCAATTTGACCCAAAGATCTAACAAACATTCAACCTTAGAAAAAGACAACAGTTAGAAACACACCAAAAACAGAAATAGGACGACACGGCAGAGAAAAATTCGAATCAAATAGTCATCAAGGCTAATCTCAAAGCGGCACAACCGAATGTGGCCGTAGCTAATGAAAATGTAAGGCTAATGGGGGGTATATGATTCCACCAATTGTGAAAAGTCAGTCTAGCATAGTAAATTTGACGTTTAGTCAGACAAACTTTCACCTGAGGACTGATATAATCAACATGTTCCAAAACGCGCTACAATTCTTTTGGAAAGCTACGAAGAATCCCAACGCTCATATATCACGATTTCTGAACATGTGTGCAATTATCGAGTATCCAGGGGTGTTCAGTGAAGTAATCAGATTGTGGCTTTTCCCATACACATTGAGAGATTCAGCCAGAGAGTGGTTAAACACTTGTTCACCTAAGATCATCACTACATAGAACCAATTGAGTTAGAAATTTCTTAGCAAATATTTTCCACCGAAAAGGATTGCAAAGTTGAGGAATGAGACCACATTCCAATAACTAGACTCAGAATGCTATTCAGATGCTTGAAAATGATACAAGGGTTTCTTCACCAATGCCCACGACATGATTGCATAAATGGCTTCAGGTGTAGCACTTCTACATTAGTCCGAATTCAATAAGCAGGGCTAACGCAGATTTCGTATACGAGGGTTCTATCACAAAAAGAACCGCAGATCAAGTCTACTAAATCGTGGAGGATCCGGCTTTCACCAGTGCACTTGGGCCGATCAAAAGGACGAGTGGAAAGAGAGTTGTTGGGATATTTGAAGTTGATTCTTTGACAGCAATTTCAGCACAATTTGCATCATTGGCAAAAGGTTGCTCAGATGAACGGAACCTAGATAATGGAACTGAAATGCAAACATTGTGGAGGGAACCACGAGAGTGTTGATTGTAATGTAGGGTCTCCTTTTGTTCAAATAGTGGAGGATGTGAACTACACTCAGAATTTCAAAAGTAACAAAACAATCCAAATCATAACACCTATTACTCGGGCTAGAGAAATCTCCCAAATTTTCAATGGTGTAATAACTAGGGAGCTCAGACTGCACCACAGCAAACTGCACCACTAGGTTTTCAATAGACTGTAAATAAATCGTCGTTAGAAGATCTTGTTACTAAATTGACGGAGATATTTACCCAATACATGCAAAGAACAAATAAAACCTTGCAAGTTCAGGGAGCTGCCATCAAGAATTTGGAAAATCATATGGGATAAATAGCGAAATCACTTTCAGAGAGACTATTAGTAGCATTGTCCAGTGACACCGAGATAAATTCCAAACAGTAGGTAATGGCAGTGAAGGTTGTCGAGGAAGAACATATTGAGGCAATAACTACTCGCAGTGGAGTTGAACTACCGAGATTAATGTAAAGAGACCAGTTGCTACAAAAGAAAAGGTACATATCATGGTTGAGGAGCAATTAGAGGAATTTGAGCAAAACAAAGAAGTTGAGACAAAAAGAGTATTAGAGGATCTAAATGTTAAGGAAACTGCTCTTATTAAAGAATTTGTATCATCACTATCTTTACCACAAAGACTACAAAAGAGAAAACTCGATAATCAATTCGAAAAGTTCTTGGATATGTTGAAAAAGCTCCATATAAATATTCCATTCATCGATACAATCCGATAGATCCTGATATATACAAAGTTTCTGAAGGACAAGATATCTAAGAAAAATAGCCTCCAGATTGGGAAGGAGTGACATTGACCAAAGAAAGCGGTGCAAAACTACAAAATAAATTGCCACCAAAACTTAAAGACATAGGGAGTTTCACTTTACCCATTTCGTTGGGCAAATAATTTAATTTTAATACTTTATGTGATATAGGTGTAAGTGTAAATTTAATGCATTTATCTACTTTTAGAAAACTAGGAGTTGGGGAAGTCAAATGATCGAACGTGATATTGCATCTCGCATATAGGAGCATCAGATACCCATGGGACAAGGTTGAAGATATGTTGGGAAGCTGATATTTCTGATGGACTTTTTTGTTATGAACCTTGAAGACGACCACAATATGCCAATTATCTTAGATCGGCCCTTTTTAGCAATAAGTCGAAATTTGATTGACATGAAGAAGAGTGAGCTGATGTAAGGGTGGAGGATGCACATGAAATCTTTAAATTACATAATCAACTCAAGCAGCCATTAGTCCTGGAGGAGGCTAAATATGTTGCTGAAAAAATTCATCAAAAGTCGAAAGAGACAAAACCTAAACGTCTAGGGAGCCTTACTAGAGAGGATAATAGAGATCTCAAAATTTGGAGGGCCAAAAAAGGATGTAAAGTTGGAAATTGCAAGGACTGTAAGGCTTCAAGACTCCAGATTGAAGCACCATGATTAGTCCCTTCATACAGTCTAACTAAACATTATAAATTAAGCACTTATTGGAAGATACCCAATTCCTAATCATTTTATTTATTTTACTTTCTGTATTGCATTCCATGTAGCGTTATTCTTGATTTATAAGTTGCATTAGTTATAGGCACGTTTAAATTCAATTTTGGAAGTCATCTTCGTCATTGACACTTAACCTAGTTAAAGGAAAACATTAATTGAGTCAAAGGGAGTTTTATTTTTATTCTTTTGATTTTTTTCTTCCTCCCTTGATAGGTATCATGGATATTAACATTGGAAGGAGCTTAGCAAAATACAAGTTGGAGTAAATTGACAAATAACTCCTCACACATTCAACGAAAAAATTCGGGGAGTACCTTCTTCCTTTTCTTCCCATCCTCTTATATTCTTACTTATGTTTTATAACATTGAAGACAATGTCAGTTTTAAGTTTGGTGGTGAGAAAAATTTTGAATTTTTTATTTTTTGTGTGTTTTTTAAGTGTTTGTATATTTATTTTTTTTCATTATTACTTTAGCATATAATACAAAAATACAAAAAAAATCAAAAATTTTTTATAAGTGTATTTCATACACTTATTTCGGGTCTAAAATATTGACATTTCGTAATTCTTTTAATGGAATTATAACATAATTTATTATATAATGTGTTATTAGGTGAAACTCAAATAACGGAAGTTAAATTGAAAGAAAGAAGTGAAAAATAGCGAGATCCAAAGTTGGGGGCTAAAGTGTAAATACTCAAAAGTTTTGTCGAAACTCACGATGAAGATTCGAGAATGTTAGGGGTCAAATGGATAGAACTAAAGATCAAAATAAGTGAAAACAAATCAATTTTTAATCACACAAGGATGTCCATATTTTTAGTTAGCGATTGAGACCCATTTTTGGCCCAATAAACATTCGAATTAAAAAAGAGTTATTTCTAGCAAAATTGTAGCCCTTTGAGGTATCTTCCAAAGTATTTTGAATCGCCTTAATCGAATATCGGGAGCAAAAATTATGACAAACATATTGAAGCAGACGCAAATTAGACAGCGACTCAGCGCCCACGCACTACAAAGCCGATTATTTTCTGCAAGGCAACGCCTAGGCACTGGCCACCATATTGCCCAGGTGCTACCTTGAAATTTGTCACGGCTCCCAGGCGCTGCATCCTAGCGCCTTGGCGTTGGGCCGTTAAACTTTTAGGTTTTGCTGTGGGCCGCGAGAAGCCCAGAAAAAGACTCCAAATTGGCCCAGAACTTGTAAGGAAATATAAATAGACATAATGAGGCACTAATAAATGGGGTTCCAAATATTTAAAAAAGTGGATACAACGAGAGATCGAATAGCCCAATTCAAAGAAGAGAATCATCACGGGATTTAAGTTTAAAACGTTGATTGGAAGTGGAAGAAGACCTTAGAACAAAATTTAATTTGTTTCTACATCTTTATCCAATTAATCTGGTGATATATTCAAATATATTTATTTATTTTTCCTTTTACATTATGCATAACTAAACGTTAAATTAGGGTAAACAATGTAGTATTTTGTGATCCTTGATTTTTTCATTCAAAAAATTTTGTGGTTTATTCTTTTATGTGTTGATTTTGTTATGAGCGTAATGCTTTGAATTATCAGATCAATAATTTGATGATCAATTGAGTTTCTTATTAATCGATAGGTGAGTTTGAGGCTTATAACGTATAATTAAATCTGGTAATGAAGTATAATGTGTAAAGTTACATATACTAAGAATTGCGATCGTTATAGGAATTCCTAGATCTGAAATTCGTTTAACTAAAGGTAATTCGCATAGAGGTATGGAATTAAATGAGTTGAATAAACTCAATGAGAATTTGAGAGGGGTAAATTGAATACCATATGAGAATTCGACCGAATACTATATTAAGTTAGAATCTTAAATTAGGAATTAAGGTGATCATTAGATGAATTTGTTTTGCTCTAATATTTCTTAAATATATGAATCTTTGATCAATCATTGTTTGACATTTTATCATAATTTTCATTAGTTTTAGGTATTTACTTCATTATAGAAAATCAATAGTCACAACTATATCAATTATTTATTTGTTTACTTTCATCAAATAGGAGTAGGAAAAGTAGATTAAGATTAGAGTATGCTCATGGGAACGATAATCCGGACTCAAATGTCTACTATATTACTTGTTACTGGTTTGGTTACATTGTTGGATGATGATTTTTCATTCTTATCAACTTTGAGTTCAATTTTTTTTATTTTTTTTTTCTTTTTTTTATTATTATTATTTTTTTGCTTGGTTGGCGTATGAGTAATTTTGAAGTATCATTTGATACTAGAAAGAGGAAGATTTGATTGGATCAATTTATTTTTCAAACTCAATTTAATTGTCACTACACAATATTGAGTTTGAGTGAGAGTGCTGAAGATATAGAAAGATTCTAAAGAATAATTCCCATGATATTTTCCCAAATGTATATAGTTATTCTTTTTAATCATTGATTGTGAGATTATCATACAATCTTTCCTTTTAGAGTTACTTATAATCCTATAAATAGGGTCTTCTACTATGTAATAGTAACACAATTTTATTATATGTAATTTATAATATTCTAAAAATGTTATACATTGTTTGGTAAAAATCGTAGTGCACGATATCAATAAAAAAATAATATATTGATAAGTAAAATATTGCTCTCATGAAAACTTCTCAATCTAATTATGACTAACATCTATTCGGATGAAAGCAAAAAATCAATTTAATGTGATGATATTCCTAAAGTTTATAGATTAAGAAAACAAATTTATATGAATGTATTATCTACAATTTTGGATTTTAAATCAATGTGAAAAGTATTAGGGTTACTACTTCACTATAGTTATCCCCTCAAGTCTAACAATTAAATTCTAAGAATAGACCCTATGTATCACGTTGAATCCCTGTAAATTAAGAATAACCTCTATCGAGTAAAACCAATTCTATTTAATTAAGTCAACTCACATTATTTCTATGTAAATCAAATTATTCCTTAATTAAGTTGATTTTATCTTAAAGAATTCAATTAAAGACCGTAAATTTAGAAAAGAGTATATCTCTATCTTTCACATAATTCTTGATTTTTACAATGTTGTCTAAACAAATAACACACAACTCCGTTCTTTATCATTCATAATTCATGACCGAGTTAAAAACAATACATTAAAATCAATTGTAAAATTAAAAATTAAGAATTAAAATTGAGGTTCACACTATGTTTCATCGTTCACCCCGACAAAGAAATTAGTTACAAATCATAATTGAAGAATTAAAAAAATCGAAATTAAAATACATGACTGAGTTTTTGAATTACCTCTTGAATTGCACCAAGAAATATTCCTTTATTCTTGAATCTCCTCTAAACCCTGTGTTTGCCTTGTGTTTTCTTCCCCAGAAGAATATCTATATTTGTGGTATAAAGTTTGATATATTATGTTAAATAAATTAGTGCACGAATTATATTCTATTAACAAAAACACATGCATGCAAATATGAATAAAGTAATTGAAACTTGGTGCGTGCGTAATAATAAGCAAATCACGATTTATTCAAAAGTAGAAAAAGCAAAAATATGAAGGAGGTAAAATGAAGCAAAGTATGAAAATGCAAATCTCCTTAAAACGGATTTTACCACCTGCACGAGTGCTAACGAGATCAAATGAACATTTGTCTCCTAAAATACAACACTTCTTCCAAAATTTATATAGCACAATATTAATTTTATCAGACGAACCAACATTTAACTATACTCTTCTAGATGAGAATACATTGAACATAAAATATCGAAGGTGAAACTCAAAAATAATATGGAAATTATTTTGACAAAATATAGTGAAAGAAAGAATTACAAATCATATCAATGAATTGATTTGGTGTGAAGAAAATAGAATTAAGAGGGTCTTATTTATAGATTTTTATATGCCTCTTTAAATGGTCGCATCTTTTGTCTAAATTAATTTCGATCATTAGATCACACCAATTCATATCTAATGGTGTAGATTTCATCCTCTCAAAAAGTTATAACTTTTCATCATGCACCTTTTTGAATAATCACACAATTTCAAAACAACGTGACTCTTTGACATGCATCATTTGCAATTTAAGACCCATGACTAGTCACATACCAATTGGAGGCCTTTTCGATTCACACTTTTAATCTTTTTATATACCCTTAAAATCTAACAATCTCCCACGTGAATGAAAAAAGTCAACTCAGAACAAGTAAGACATAGAAAAGTACAACTAAAATATAATGCATCGAGATCGGTGACTGTCGCTTTGAACCTTCCTTATTAAGAATTTATCGGATTTACTTGGCTAATCAGTTAATGCAACGTTTGGAAATGTCAACATTTATTATAAGTCTAGCTAATAGATTGAACACCTTATAGTTTATATCAAACTTTAGTTTTCTATTGTATTCATTATTTCGATCCTGAACCTTCTTGGCTATGCAAGTGCGCTAGAGAATTCGCCTAATTAAAATTCTCGTACCGGCCAAGTTCCCACTCACATAGGTGATGTTCTATAAAGAGTACCCTACAATACTCTACTTGTATTTTGTACAAGATATAGTCATAAAAGTAAAACTTGTCCTAACCAATTTTTTGTAGGCAGCACTTATTTGAATCATAGAAATGAAGAGGAGTTAAAACTCATAAGTACTTCTCATCAAGTCAATCATAACTAATTTTCCTATTGAACCTAGTACATGAGATCTCCGATCGCCAAATTAGGTTTCCATTAAGTTGACTCGTTAGTTTTAGATTTACACATTTACTTGATGCGTAGTTTACTCGCTCTCTATATAATAACCCATTGTAAACGGATTCGACGACAATTAATATTGTTTCATTTGAGGGTAACTGCCGAATGTTATGTTTACGATATATGTCGAAACTTACCATTATACATGCTATTTCGTGTCATTTCATTTATAGCTAGCTCTCTCGATCAAATAATATAACATACACAAATTGTCACCTGTTAAAAAATCCTACAAAATTCATTGAAGCCATTATATTTCCTACTTTACTAAAAGTTATAATTTCCAATTCTCAATATTTTTGGAGGATTTCCATTAAATAACTACACTCAACAATAAAACAAATTTACTAGCAGATCTTAAATCCTTGTAAGTATAAGAGGTATACACTACAGTATAATTTATCATTTCAAATATTCTTAAATATCTCAATATTTTAATTTGAAGAAAACAACATCATCCCCACAAATTTTGGAGTATATCCGAACTTTAATACCAACAATTATACCCCCATAATTATGGATAAGACTCAACTTAGCAACATAATATTCTTCTAAGTGTATAAAGTTCGGCCATATTGATAATTATTTTATCTACTGGATAAATAATTTTATTTCATCTCTAGTCAACATAAAAAATGACCAGGGATGTCAATATCACATAAAAGCCCACGCACTTTCGTACACGTCATTTTTAAAGAAATTATAGCTCCATTTTGAAATATGATCGACCCAACTTTAATTGCCCATATCAAAATCAACACACAAACCCAAATCTAGTTATCATATTACACCAAAAAATCGGTAACATTTAAAAAAAACATTTTAGTTTAATAACGTATCTTCCTTTGTTCAATAAATCTTTTAGAATTTAGGTAAACAAGTAGGTACACATATTCATGGAAGAACAATATATCCAAACAAACGGTACGCCCACAAACCTTGGATAGATCCGAACTTTAACAATATAGGCAATCACTATTGTTTCAGAGTCGATGTGAGCAAATCCTCTAGATCGGTAAACCATTTCAAGTACGAAATAATAAATCGAACCAATCATTGCTCATTCCAATATCAATTTGGATATGTGCGCCAATATAATAATAATTCAATATTATTAGGACTATCCTCGAATACAGCTGACATCCTTTATAGAAACTACTATTTATTGCCAACAACTGAACCCATTTGTCATCCCGTAGAGGGGCGGCATAATACACCACACCTCCAATTTGTTGTGGAACCAATTTTGCATATCCAATTCAAACTACAAAACAAATTTATTTTCCCCAGTATTGATCTGGGCTAAAATAAGATGTCCAAAGATCCTACGAAATGCGGCTTTCCACTGTTCGATCCCTATGTCCAAACCGTACCACTTTACAATTTGCGAACTGGGCCAATTTCACATGGCGGCCGACAAGGTGCATTTTGCAAAAGTAGTCACTACATCAAGAGTGAACATTGTCACCATTCGGTGATGCTGCCAGGGTCAAATAGACCCCTTTGCCACCACAGTTCGTTTCGAAAATTCATTTAGAAGAAAAACACATGCACTTTCAAATAGAATAGACACTTGCATGCACCAATTGCTAAATATAAAATAAATCCGTGACTAATTATTACATTTAAATAATCTCATGTATTTTATATCAATTCATAAATACAGTTGAACGTACAACTTGATTGGGATAAGCCCACATTTGAAAAATAACCATGCATTTTATCATTTTATACAAACAAGCAAGTTTATAAGATTTCAAAATTTCTATATAATTACAAGCCGACTAAAACAAAATACATCTCTATGATTTTTTTTTCCCTAAGAACATAATACAAAACCATGGCAATTTTTTTTTCTACAAGCTATTATAATATATTTGACTCATCAAGAGAAGAAAAACGCAAGTTTACTGCTTTAATGAAGTCCATACATCAAAATCATGAAACCATATGCCCTTTCATCTAAACTCATCATTATTAATACTTTACTCCATATTGCAACTGCATATTTAGAGATTATAAACTGGTACCAAAAACCATGCATTACTATTGTTTTATTTTGAATAGACATAACCATAGACACCAATGAACGCGAACATGCATTGGTAATCGGCACAAAATAAAATGTCATTCACCTGCATTTTATTTGCAGACATGATTACAAACCACCTTATTGAAGTAATATCTTATGAAGAATGCGTCCAGACGTCAACATCACAAATAGTTCGTAAAATTGAATTCAAAAAATTGATTCATGCAATAAAAATAGAATATAAAACCACTAACATAATCTGTCTGTTGGATTAATTAGTATACGAATTATATTCTATTTACAAAAACATGTACATGCAAATACGAAGAGTAACGACTTACCGAAATATGGTGCGTGTATAATAATGGGCAAATCATGACTTACTCAAAGGTAGAAAATGCAAAAATACGAATGAGATAAAACGAAGAGATGTATACGAATGTAAATCTATTTAAGACGGATTTCTCCCCCTTCACAGGTACTAACAAGATCAAATGGACATCCGTCTTTCAAAATATAATGTTTCTTCCAAAATTAATATAGCACGATATTTATTTTGCGAGGTGAAGTAACGTTTGACTATATTCCTCTCGATAGAAATATATTAAATGCAAAATATTGAAAGCAAAACTCAAAAAATAATTAGAAAATTATTTTGACAGAATGTAGTGAAAGAAAGGATTAGAAATCACTTATATGAAATTGATTTGGAGGGAAGAAAATGGAATTAGGAGGATCATATTCATAGATTTTCATGTAACTTTTCGAATGGTCACATCTTTTGACACAATTAATTTCGATCATTAGATCGTACTATTTCATATCTAATGGTGTAGATTGCATCCTTTCAAAATGTTATGACTTTTCATCATTCACCTTTTTGAATAATCACACCATTCCGAAACAACATGACTCTTTGATATGCATCATTTGCAATTGAGAAGTCGTGACTAGTCACATACCAATTGGAGACATTCAATTCACGCTTTTGATCCTTTTATATATCCTTAAATTCCAACATATTCTTGGTCTATTTTGCCTTTTGTATAGTCCTTGACTGGCTTGACATATATGTCTTGAAGAATACTCCCAGTATCTTTACTTCAACATTTAAAATCAGATTTTGACACTAGGTCGAACTCGGGGCAGACAAGGGCTGCAAACAGGCCCTTTGAGTCCTAAAAACCCAACATGGTTTTGAGTCCTAAAAAACCAACATTGATTCTTCATCTTCCAAATCCATTCACTTTAGTCCTTCACCTTTTATTCCTTCCAAGAGTAGCCCTCAAAAGTTTTGAGAGTGGTCAAGTTGATCCCCAAACTTTCTAGACATTGAATTTGGTCTCCGAACTTGTAAGCCATCCAATTGACACTTTCCAAGTTTTCAATCAAGCCCCAACTTCCTGATTACTCTTCAAGTCACAATATATGCATAAATATGAATATAAAATCATCCATTTGATTGATAATGAACAAATTTACAAACTGATATAAGCGTCAAAATACACTTATCATCAAGTCTATTAACTTTTAAAATAGTGAGTGGGTGAGTGACAAACAAGATGACTCTTTGATTGGTCAGTTGACGACTCAAAATTTTTTAAATTGAATAGTAATTGAAAAATGTTTGAGAAAATTCAGTGGCAAAGGAGATATTTAACCTTCTAACATAATTATTACTTGTTAGAGAATGTGAGATGTTTTGGATTCTCGAATTAGATTTTAATTGGGCTTTATTTAGAGCTGGGTTCCATATGGGTTTTTTGGAGTGGGCTAACTCTTTATTTAGGCCGTTTATAGTAAAAAGACTTTTGGGCTAATTTTATAAGAAACCAAAATTTGGCCTAAATTTTACCCTTGAGTGTAGTCTATTTAGCCTATGAAAGGTCCACCTCCATTTTGAGTAATTTATGGGAAAGTTTCATAACTAAGAGTTTAAATTTTACCTATTTCAAATTTACGAGATAAGGTTTAAAATTTAAATTTTTAGATTTTTTTAAGGTTTAAAATTTCAAATCTCAGATTTTTTTTTTATTTTTTTATAAATTAAATTTGGTCACATATTATTAATTTATCACAAATCACAAATTTTATATGTTACAAATTATTTTAGGGTTACAATTCAAAAATTTTATAAGTCACAATTTGATCATCGGTCACAAATAAAAAATTGAAACGTCAAAAATTATTTTACTGCCACAATTCAAAAAAATTATATGTCATAATTTGTTCGTTCATCGATCACAAATCAAAAATTTTATAGGTCACAATTTGTTCATCGATCACAAATAAAAAATTGAAACGTCAAAAATTATTTTATTATCACAATTCAAAAAATTTATATGTCACAATTTGTTAGTTCATCGGTCACAAATCAAAAATTTTATGGGTCACAAAATTCATATAATTGGTCACATATTATTAATTGATCACAAATCACAGTTTTTATATGTCACAAATTATTTTACGGTGACAATTCAAAAAATTTATAAGTCACAATTTGTTAATCGATCATAAATCAAAAATTTATACAATACAATTTATTCATCGGTCACAAATCCATCAAATTAATAATCATATATTATTTATTTATCACAAACAACAAAGTTTATAAGTCACAACTTATTTTATAATCACAAAAATCAAATTAATTGATGACAAATTATATTTAGGTCACAATTTATTAAATTATTAGTCACAAGTAATAAATTTTAGGTCACGCAGTATTTATTGGCACAATTTATCTATTTCATTAATCACATATTGTTTATTGGTCACGCAATAACTAATTGATTAGTCACAAACAATCAAATCATTTGTGACCACCATTACACTGTTGCAATAACTTAAGTCACCGTTGCCAGAACCACCAACACCAAATCTCGACAACAAAATCATCGTCTCGAATACCCTAGCCAACATCACCACTACCCATCCACAACCATCGTACCACCACCACCTGTAGCACCACCATCACGACTTGTACCACTATAGTAACCCACCTCCGCACCAACATCACTGCAGCGCCAGTAGCCAGCCAAAGGGTGTTTCTTGCCAAGGTCCCTAGAGTCCATACCACCACCACCTTTACTGTCGCCACCTCCTAATCCATTGTCGCTGCCGCACCTCTACCTACACAACCAACAAAAATTCCCAACACCAAAACCACCCCAAACACAAATTTAAAGATGAATGATTTTACAATTTGAAACTTTTCTTAATAAGTGATTTAAAAAAAACTAAATACAAGGAGATAATTAGGCTTACACTTTAATGAATAGTAATGAATTAAATTTAAGTGTTAGATGAGAAAAATATTTTTCAAACGTTGATTCAATCAAAAAAATTTCAAAGTAAATGATTTGATAAAGATAAATCAGATTTAAGATCAATATAATTTTGCTCAAGAATATCACATTTAAATGCACTTAAAAGTGTTGTAATGAATGCAAAGTGAAATGGTATTTCTAGAGGTCAAAACGAAAATTCTAACTAATCAGATAACCAATTTGGACGTCCGAATTCTGAATCAGACAACCAAGCTAATCATTGTTCGTTAGAATTCAGAACAATTAAAAATATGATTCTTGGAAGAATCAGACGTCCGCTTGGACATAATTTCTCGAATTTTTCTTTCTTGATTGTTTTGAAAAATCTAGGCTTTTGAATGACTTTTTTCATTTTATTTTTCAAGTTAAGTGATATTGTAATGAATTTCAATATCAAGTTGAAATACTTACCTTTTGAAGAATAATTTTTATTCAAGTGTTTTTAGGAAATAATTTTTTCGTGCATAAAAATTTACTTGTTGAACTTTTAATAATTTATTGTTAAAGATTGAAACGTTATACCTTTACACATGAATGCAAAACATCTTAATCTAATATTTTCGATATTTGACTATTGAAATTCTTTGTCTCGGGTGATTTGTCGTAAATGCTTGGCTTCTATTGCGATTTTTATTGATCGTCCGATTTGAGTCTTTCGGTGATGATCTTTTTGTCTCCAATCGATGAACTTTGAAACAGTAGCTAAGAAGATTCGAATTCATTTGTTAGAAATAAAATTAAATTATTTGTTATGATTAAAACATGAAATCAATCATATGTCAACATTACCATCATGGGATTACACAAAATTAAAGAAAAACTACATCCGTGGTATTGAAGAATAACTTTATTTTTCTTGTCTTACTGAACACTATATCAAAATTAGCATTTTCATGTAATCTTTTGACAATTCGCGCTTGCCAAAAAATTGAGCCTCAGTTTGATAAGGTAATAGGGTGATACAAATACTGGGCATGATTGGCGTGCAGTATTATAATGTCCTCATTTCTCGCATAGATGTTACTTATTGATTTTTAAAATTACAATATAGATTTAAATATATGAAAATAAATTAAAAATAAAAGTTTGGACAAGTTCGAGACGAGACATTTTGACATCCCTGCTTGTTTCATATATTTGATTGACTAGTAGAAGATGGTTCGACAAAACTCTAAACAAGGATAAATAATTAAAAGACAAATTTTTTGATAATATATCATCTATTGTGCGGCAAGAATTCGAGATTTTTGTAAATAATTTGAGGTCGTTACGTAAGTTCATTAATAATGATGGTAGGGATTGATACTAATCAAATGATTGATGACTTTTAGATGGTTGCGATATACTTGAATATAAGAATAATTTGATGTTTATAAAATAGATTAGAAGATAGACAAAAAAAAAAAAAAAAGACACACATTAAAATTTTCATATTAATTCTTCTACTCATTTTTAACCACACATTCTTCAATGATGATATTTTCCATCACATCAATAACATTTTCTTCTTTTTCAATCACGCATTCTCCATCAATCTACTATTCGAAAATACATTCTTTCAAAATAATGTGGTTCAAACTAATTTACTATCTCTGTTTATGGGGAGTGAATCATTTTTTTTTCCTTTCTTTGTCATTTTGTCCACTCAATGATAACACAACTTTCAACTTTTCGTGATGCTTAATAAAATACGTTTAACGATGATAAAGAGTCACGTAAAATAGTGCCATATAAATTTTCTATAAAGTTATTTTATCTTTAAAACACTATTTACATGATGATATAAACCATCATTATAACTCAAAGAGACGATTGTCTTCGTAAGATACTTTTAAAACAATCTTGAAATTTAGTAAATAACTAAAAATTTTAACACCTTTAATATATTCATCAATGTTCGTACAACTTTAATTAGAAACCATTTATTTATAAAAGGATTAGGAATCTATTATGTTATTAGAACTAATTACTGTACACTGTTTAATATATAAAGTACTACACATATTCAAGAGAATGCAACCTATAGAGGAAGATGCAATAGAAAAATTAACACATTATTTCAAAAAATTAGGTGTTTTCATATAGAATTGTGAAGTTCATGTTGAGTCGGACCCATCTAGATCTTGGCAACATGTTTAGAACGCATTCAAGAGCCTAGAGCCTAGAGCAATAATGCCTTATCAAATATAGAGGTATACGACAATTTGTCACAGGACTTTCAATAGGGCTAACGTGGTTGTGCTTAATCACACAGTATTAATATTTTATTAGTTAGTCTTTGGAAGAAAAAAATATATATTGAAAAATTCATGCAGTAGGCACGGGCTTGAAAGAGCCGGCCACCCTCATCGTTCATGTAAAGCCTATGTCCAACCCCTTTTCACGACACTATCCATGTTACTCTCCAATTCCGAGGCCCAGCTCGGACTGCCATGTGGATAGCTACGTAGGCTACCGGTCCACGTGGACAAAAGCTATCCGGAAAGTCATGAAGGTCAAGGAGAAGAGTTGACAAAGTTGAAGTTAGGAGAGGTCCTTCAAATATGTCCGGTCGAGGTCCTTCGATACTGAAGCAAAAGTCCCTTCAAGCCGTCAGAGGTCCCTGAGCCAAAGCTGACACTGGTCCACGTTAAAGTCGACGTTGTTCCCTATAACAGATTTAGAGATCTTTTAGAAGTGATTGATGTAATGCCTATAATAAAGAGCGTCAGTGTGTCAGCCCACAACTAGAACGGCAGACCTCTTGTCAAGCATTAATTGTAATGAATAGGCGGTGATATAATGCCCCAATTAAGGAGTTGAGGCCGCGTGGTTCTGATCCAATGAACACCACGTCGGTCAATGTAGTATAAATATGGTCTTCATGTAATTCATAAGGGCTGAATTATTGATTGAACAATAGACAATCACATATTCAAAATATACACATAAACTCTCAAGAATTCCATATAAACTCCAACATACAATATAGAAACTTATATATGCTTTTTATCTATCTTTTCATATATTCCTACTTGGTGACTACATAGATTTATTGTGATCGTTGTTAGCGCGATCGTCACTTGTTCTATTTGCCGTAGTCCAACCGCTTTCGTCTCTTGCCGGAAAGCACCTCCTGCACTCATTCCCAACCGATTACCGCCGTTATTCCGGTAACAGCGTGTCGAAATCGTGCTTGACATGGTAAAATTGGCTCGATATCTGTTGATTCATTTTTCGGGATCAACAATCCACATAAAATATTTTATGTTCGAAAGGAAATTAATATTTTGTGTTGCAGAATTACCTTTAAATTGATTAGGATGGATGCATGGTAGATCTAATAATAAAGGGAGAAAACAGCCGACAAAGTCAGATACAATGCCTAGATTGGGTCCATTGGTAGTTGCATATCCTTTTCAATTTTCCCTTTGTGTTAAAGTTTGTTTTTCAGTTATAATTAAGATTTTTTGGTACTTGCAAGTGACAAAGTATTAAAATTTGTCAAATTTTGTCTTTTACATTGCTTTGTTTATTAATTAATTTTGTGTCGAAACAATTTATTTAGAAACATCACACATGATGTATAAATTTTAGATGTATTGCAAATCAATGATAATAAAATTTTGTAACATTTATGCACACACAGTCTTCATTCTATCTTAAACGAGCTCTTTAATTATTTATTTTCTTTCTTAACATCTTGATGTTCACTATTTAATTTTTCTTGACAGTTGAGGTGCGTTTGATTGCAAATATGAAATTTATATAGAAAGAAAGTAAATTCAATTGCTTAGAATTTATTTACGTGAAAATTATTAATTAAATGTATTTAATTGATTTAGTTTTCAAACTAAAAAATATTATACTTGTCAATTTTTTATTATTGGGTAGATGAAAAAAAGAGTGAATTATTGGAAAAATAAAAATCACCCCGTCTAAAGAAAATATTTTCCTTATTTTCAAGAAAAATATAGTCACGTGACCAAAAGCAAAAAAATATTTCCCGTGAAAAAAATTATTAATCAAACAACACAAAAGTAGAAAATTAAGTAGAAAAAACATATTTTTCATGAAAAATATTTGCAATCAAATGCATCCTTAGATATCTATATCGAGATTTATAAGAAAAGGCATCAATTGCATATGATAAGAAATATTAGTAAAACGACTATTATACTCTCTTTTTAATGAAAAAGTAATCCATCTTGTACGTGTCTTCTAGAAAATCACAAGGAGTTTAAATATTTACTCTTTTTCTATTTATTTTTTTCATTACGTTTTTTTTTTTTTTTTGGGTTTGTAATATTGTGACTAATTAAAGTGGAAGGACAAGGGATGAAACTTCGTCAAATGATCATACAAAGAAGACGTTGTATTAATCTGGTTAGGAAACTAAGTTTTGATTCGATATGGCATAAAGAAATTTCTATCTTATACAATTGAAGTCTCGACAACAAATTGATTTGATAACTCAAATATTGTTATTCATGAAATTGATCTGATTGAAAAATAGATAGGTAATTCAATCATTGAATTTACATGCAAAAAAATTATAATCTATACGGGATTAAATCCAAGCTATTGCAAAGTAAAAAATAAAATAAAATAATTTAATGAGATTATGAAAGTAAATATTCTTCGAATGAAACTTTCCTTTTCTTTTTAAAAAGAAATTATAAAATACACTCCTTAAAATTTTATTTTTCTGCTTTTACTTGAGTTGAATTATTTCCTTTCCAACTATCAACATGTATATGTTGTGATCATGCTTATTGTGGTTTAAATTGAAAAAAGACTCTGCAAAACATTAAAATCATTACTCTAACTCACTAACATACGCATTGAACTCTAACCTGAAAATAAACTTAATCTAAGTCCCTGTTTGGCTCAACTAAAATATGCCATAATCTGCATGTAGAGTCGTACTTCTTGGACCCACGCTTGCTGTAACATGTCGCCGCTATTAATTTGGATTTATTAAGTTGTGTGCATCAATAATTTTTGAAATTATTGATTTAGATCTTGTCACCCTCATTTTGTAACCCAATTTTGTACACAAAGCATTGTTCTATATGCTTTGCATCACCTCCCCAGTCATTACAGGATGCATCATTACAAATCGTTAATTCATTTTTTAAGTTTACTTTCGAATTACGTTTGTATATCAGTTACCTATATCAATTAATTCATTATGTTTGCCTTTAATCTCGCCACAACCAATTACGTTTACCTTAGTTTGTCGAAGTAAATTTATGTTTGAATTTTTTATTTTCTAGTGCATGTTTGATAATTATTTTTTATATATAAATTTATATCATGTCTATATGGTAATTAATATTTTTAATTTAATTAAATCTTTTTAAATGTTCTTTATAAATTTTAAATTGATAATTTTATATTCTTTTATAAAAGGTGTATATTTTGTGGTTATTCCTGAATAGCATAAATTATAATTTAAAACATTTTAAAAGAATATTGACATATTACTCTTAAAGAAGTAATAGTAAAATGCAACGTGCTCCAAAAGTAGCACACGTTTCGAAGAATATATTATTTTAAATTAGTATTTATCCTTGAAGGAAAACATATAATTAATGTCATATTGACATTGATCACTTGATTTATTATTATATGATTATACAATGTCTAATCATATTTTTCAAAATTAATTGTAATTTTTATTTTATAATTAATAAAATAGCAAATATCACAAAATTTAAATTTGTTGCACTTGACATATTTGGCAAAAACTATCTATCATAGGTCCTAAATGCTGATATTCATTTTGTCTCAAAAGATATGAAAGAGACAATAAAATAAGGAAGCAAATAATCCCTATAGTGTTGTGCACAAGCACTTATCTTCCTTCGTCATCATTTTCATGATGGATTAAAAATCGAATATCTCACTGTGAAAAATCCACAAGTTCTTTGGAAAAAATGATTGAAGAATTTGATCACCTGAGTCTATAGTTCTACCCAGAGCTCCCTATGAGCGGATGCACGTTCACTTGTAGGATTTTAAATATGTTAGTGAGTACAATTTTGAACTGTTCAGAATATGTTCAAAATTGAGCTTGTGTGAAGAAAAAAACAACGATGAAGAAGATATGTTGAAGAAAATTTTTTCCACCTTTCACACCTCGAATGTTCTCCTGCAAAAGCAATATCATGAGTGTGGTCTTAAAAGGTATATAGAACTCATATATTGTCTACTTGTAGCTAAATATTCAGTTGCACATGTTTATATAAAAATGGTTTAGCAGAGTCGTTTATCAAACGAAGCTAACTCACCTGAATAAATAAATTGAATAAAAGTTTTTTTCTTGTTTCAAATGACAATAATTGTTATGGAAAAAGAAAGGGCAAGCTTTGAACTAAAATAAATCATTTTTTTGATAAAACCTACAACTCATTGCTAGATCATTATTTATGAAAACAAAACTCTCAACTTCTATTTGGAGTTATGTCATATTACATATTGCATCAATGGTCCGTATAAGACCAAGTTTATTATTAATATTCATTTTTGCAACTTGCATTTGGTTATGAACCTAATATTTCTCATTTACGGATTTTCGATCGTGCTGTCCAAGTCTTTATTTTACCCCTACAACGTACTAAAATGGGTTCCCAACGAAAACTTGGGGTTCATGTTGGTTTTGATTCATCATCTATTATTAGGTATCTTAAACCTTTGACGAGTGATTTATATACGATACGTTTTGGAGATTATTATTTTAATGAAATGACTTTCCCAACTTTGAAAGAGAAAAAACTACATCCTAAAAAATAAGGTAAATTTTTTTGGAATGAAACAACTATATCTCTTTTTTATTCTCCCAACAATCAATGTGAGTAAGAGGTTGGAAAAAAAAAACATTCATTTACAAATAGTTGCAAGTCAATTATCTGATGTATTTTTTAGAGTGATAAATCATATATTCTAACAAAAAATATTCTATCAAAAATTAACATCCACGTAGGACATTCTGCTATAGCAAATACATCTCAAATACGCCAAAGCATGGTCTATCAATTGGTTCAAAAGACTTTATACCTCAAAAAAAAAAAATCAACTAAAAACTTCGGAAGAAGTAACATAATTTTTTTTTATTCAATGAAAATATGGTTCCTGAAGAATCACAAGTGTCCGAAAATAATAAGATTTTAATGAATTATATGATATCTCATAAATTATGAGAATGAAATAATGTTATTATAGGCGATATTTTCGTCTTTAATGTAGCTCTTGATATAATGCAAAATGAGGATACTAAACAACAATCTATTAAAGACTGTTAACATAAAAATGATTGGCCAAAATGAAAAGAAGTCTATGGGCCAAATTGAATTCTTTAAAGAAACAAAAATTATTTGGACATGTAATGTAACTTTTGATATTATGCAAAATGAGAATACTAAACAATAGTCTATTAAAGATTGTCAACACAAAAATGATTGGCTAAAATGGAAAAAAGCCTACTGGCCAAATTGAATTCTTTAAACAAACAGTATTTGGACATGTAATTTTAACACCTAAAATTGAAATCCTTATAAGATACAAAAAGGTTTTTGTACGGAAGAAAAATAAAAATAATGAAATTATAAGATACAAAGCTAAACACGTAGCTCAAGATTTCTCACAAAAATCAAAAATTAATTATAAAGAAACATATTCTTCCGTAATGAACACCATCACTTTTAAGTTCTTAATTAGTTGTCAGAAAAGTTTGACATGTGCCATGTGAACGTAGTAACTGCTTATTTATATGGTTCACTTGATAGTAAGTGACATATATATGAAAGTCTCCAAAAGACGTCAAGTGTCAGAAATAAATGATACATGTACGAAACTATGTTCCAAATTAAATTTTAAAGATCATTATATGGATTGAAACAATCATAACGCATATAGTATAATCGCCTTAATGAATATTTGCTGAATGAAAATTATAAAAATGATAAAATCTCTCCATGTGTTCTCATAAAGAAAACGATTATTGAGTTTACAATTGTTGCAGTTCATGTTAATGATTTAAATTTAATTAAAATTTTTGAAGAGCTCAACAAAATTGTAGATTATTTGAAAAATGAATTTGAGATGAAAAGTTTTTAAAAAAAATTAAATTTTATCTTGGGTTACAGATTGAACATTTCCCAAAAGGATTATTTGTTCATCAATCTTTATATACAAAAAAGTTTTAAAATATTTTTATATGGATCATGCATATTCATTGGCATCACTTATGATTGGTCGATCACTTGATGTGAAAGAATATTCATTTTGTCCATTTGAAGATGGAGAGAAGGTTCTTAGTCCTAAAATAACATATCTTAATACAATTGGAATATTAACCTATCTTACAAACTGTACTCGACCACACAAATTGTTTTCTATGAATCTCCTTACAAGATATAGCTCTACACCAACTTGAAGACATTGGAATGGTATTAAATATATTTTTCGTTACCTAATATATATTATTGATTTGTGATTATTTTATAATACAAAAGTCGAGATCTCCTTCAATGGAATATGCAGATACAAGTTATCTCTCTGATCCATATAAAATTAAATCAAAAACATGATATGTGTTTACATGTGAAAGAAGAGCTATATCATTATGATATGTGAAGCAAACATTGACAGCAACATTTTCAAATTATTGCAATCATGAAATAGGTCGAGAATGTGTATGGTTGGGGAACATGACCCATTATATCCAAGCATCATACGAATTAACTTTAAAAAATGATAATCCAACAATTTTGTACGAAGACAATACAATTTTTATTGCACAAATAAGACTATATCAAAGGTAACATGATATTTCTCCAAAATTATTTCATACATGTGAGTTTCAAAATAATGACAACATGGATGTTCAACAAACCCGTTCAAGTGACAATGTGACTGATTATTCACCAAATCACTATCAACATCTACATTTAAAAAATTGGTTTATGAGATTGAAATATGTCAATTTAAAAATTTTCAATGATTAACATCAGGGTAGCTTTACTTTTTTCCTTAGCTTAAGTTTTATTATACTGGATTTTGTCAATTAATTTTGTGAAAACTATTTGGTCCCGGTTGACCCATATTTTTTTTTTCATTATCATTTTTTACTTATTTTTAACTACATATTATTTAATAAAATAATATTTTTTATCACATCAATAAATTTTTCTTTCTTTTTAACTGCATATTCTATATTAATCTACTATTTCAAAATACATTCTTTTAAAATAATTTGACTCAAACACACCCTTATTAGAAATAAGATGCTGAAAAATTTGAGATGTATATAAAAACAAAAAATGTTGTAAATTTTTACATATATAATTTTTATTCCATGTTCAAACAAGCACTTATACATGGATTCATAAGAAAAAAAATTCAACCCTTAATAAGTTTTCATTCACTGTAATGAAAATTAGCGTAATGAAAATTTAGGATGTGTTTGAGCCACATAATTTTGAAAGAATAGATTGATGGAGAATGTGTAATTGAAAAAGAAAGAAAAATTATTGATGTGATAAAAAATATTATTTTACTAAAGAATGCGTGGGGAAAATGATTAGAAGAATGAAAATGAAAATTTTAATGTAGTTTAAACATGAGCTTAATAATATTTTTGTAGTAGCGACTTCATGTAATAGTGAATTTTTACCGCAATAAAATGTCACATGCATTTGAAACTTGACATGCATAAACATATACTAGTTTAATTAGGTTATGATTCCAAAAGTATATCCTAAGCAATCTCTTGTGCGAGCGAACCTGCGTATTGAGCTCTCTTGTATTTAGCTTTACTTGTTTGAATCGAAGTAAATTAGTTGAGCCGATTGTAATCTTCAAAACGAGTGTGTATAGTGCGAATAAAAAGAAAAATTGGAGGAAAATAATTTCCACCAAATTTTCCATTTTCCATTCTCAGTGAAAGAGAGTTAATTTTATCTCCCTTATTTGGTGGGGGTAATCAGCACGTAACGTTCTCGCATTTCACTGTTATTATGAAAAACGTCATTGTCGTTCATTTTTTGACATTCTTACCCTTATTTCTATATTTTATTGCGTAAAAAGTCATTTTTATCATTTCACTGTTTTTTATTGAGAAATTGAATGAAATTGGATATAAATGATGATTTGTAAAATCAAATGTATAATTACGGATAAAAATGTCAAAAAATAAAAAGTATAGATGTTTTTCGTTAAAATAGTAGAAGGTAGGGACATTATGTGCTAATTACACTTTTAATTGAGACTTTTTTTAAAAAAAAATGGGACTATGGCTGCATTTAATTTTTTCTTTTTCTTTTTGTTTTATTTAAAAAGAAGAGTATATTCGTCATTTCTCAATTTTTAATTGAGAAAATAGATGAAAATAACCTTTTGCACAATGAAAAATAGAAATAAGAATGAAAATGCTAAAAATAAAAGGTAGAAACCTTTTTTACAATAACAATGAAATGTGAGAACGTTAAGTGCTAATTACCTTGTTGGTATGGTAGATAAAGAACTTAGAAGACTTGTTTGTCTTTCATTATTGGGAGGAAAATGGAGTAATGAATAATATTTTTTTGGAGAATGTGTGGTTGAAATTTAAAATAATTTTATTAATTTGTGTGTAAAATATTTTATTGACTGAATATGTGATGAAGAATTTTATTGTAGTAAATAATATTCTAGATCATCGCTAAACAAACATGGTCATAATATAGTCTGATCTGAAAGCCACGGAAGCTTCCCTACTGCCTTGACACATGAACAAGACAAGACACAACCAAAAGATTCTATTTGTAAGATCTCACCAGAAATTAAAAACTTCTTTTTGTATTTCCAAGACCTCTGTCTTGCAGCCACCGTACGTCGAATGCCAGATACCAAACCAAACTTTTTAATTTTATCTGAAAACAGTAAGTGCTGCAAATAGCATCTCTCTCTCTCTCTAACCAAACTTTTTAATTTTATCTGAAAACAGTAAGTGCTGCAAATAGCATCTCTCTCTCTCTCTCTCTCTCTCTCTCTCTCCCCCCGCGCTTGCGTTCCATGCAGTGCAGAACTGTACATTAATTGCACGGTGATATGCTCTGTTTGGTTCAACTTTAAAATTGAAATCAAAATTTATAATTAATTTTAATAAGAGATTTTATAGAACCATAGTTTTTTAACTATACATTCTATCAATTTTTTTTAATCAAATTATCTAAACCAAATAAGGCCGACTCGGCCCATTGCCCTCATGAGCTCGGCTCGTGATGAGCAGGAGCTCGTGGCTCGTTACTCACGGATCGAGCTCGGCTTGGCCCGTGAGCTCGTGGGCCGAGCCGAGCTTGAGCTAACGAGCTCGTCATTTTATATATTTATAATGAAATAAGCCTTTAAAAAATATATCAATTTGGACGAGCCCATGAGCTGCTCGTCAAAAAACGAGCCGAGGGGACTCGACTCGCCTAGAGAGCCGGCCTGCTCGGCTCATGCTCGGGCTCATAAAAAAGACGAGCCCGAACGGCTCGTGACTTGTTTTTGACTAGCCGAACGGTCGAGCCAACGAGTCGCTCGACTTTGAAGAGCCTGAGAGGCTCGTGGCTTGTTTTTTACTAGCCGAGCGGTAGAGCGGCTGAACCGCTCGACTCGTCTGCTACCACTACCCAGACTACTGTATCGAACATGTCATTAGGACTTGTAAATTTGTTATGCATTACTCCACATGATGGATAGTTATAATAGAAAAGATTTTATTTTATTTTTTGGAAATAATGTTATTCATAGCGAATACTACTGGTAGTCGTCATACAAGATATACTCATGCTAATTTGATATTTGATGAAGGAGGCAATAAAAAATTACAACATTAATGCATCAAATAGCAAACTGTTATGCGTATATCACGTGGGACGAATGTTGATAGTATTCACTATGAATAACATTACTCTTTTTTTTGGCTCGTAATTGATAGAGTGAGTAGGGCCTTGTTAGTCTAGGGTTTGATTTTTTTTCCTAGGCCATGTTTCTCCTATGTTTAGGCCATGTAGCAGTGTACACAAGAACATATGAAATTTTAATTAATTAACTTTTATTCGTTTAGGACTTTTTCCAATGCGTCGATCTCATAATTTTGTATAATATTTTCTAATATAACGTACTATTGCAAAAAAGTACCTACAAAGGACAAGGACGTGAAGGAATCATACTCATAAGTGGAACAATTATAACAGATTGATTTATATTAATCCTCAAACTACGATAGTTTAAACTTATAGTTAAGAATTGTAAAACTTTAAAGATTGAATCAATGACAATTAACTAGGAGTACAAGTAAAATACAAGAACAATTAATTCATGATTTCAACCTTTAACCAAAAACGAAAGACGAAAACGATCAATTGATTAATCTACAAGGACAAGTTTAATATACGATACTAGACGATATAATAATAAGATTTTACCTTCGTTTTACATTTTTACTGTCTATTATTGTCGAATTCACCTTATCACACAATCAGTACCTTAACCAGATCCACGGCCTACAAGGGACAGAAAGGATTTCTTCGGAGTCCTCCCACCAGTATCTCTTCTGAAGCCTAAACAGAACCTTGAAGATCCTCTAACTTCCTCATGGTGATGATCATGATCATGATCAAAAGACGATCCCCAGCTTGTAAACCGCCTTCTATGGTGGCCGCAGGAAGGCGTCGTGGGATCAGAAAATGAAGACAGCGAAGATGACGTCGAAAATGACAAAGTTGACAAGGAATGGGATACTGAAGATGAAGGAGGAGATGAGCCCACATGAACAACTTTCTTAAAACTCATCCTTTTGAGCAAATTGTACAGAATCTTGGATCTTGAGTGCTTACTCAAGGACTTGTTGACGTTTTTATTGGAATAGTAAGAGGGAGGGGGAGTAAGAGGTGGAATTGAATTGTCAGAAAATGTGTGTTTAGGGGTTCCAGGGGTTGTTTCCCACAAGAAGGGCACTGCACTAGAAACATCACCATAGTATACTCTGAAAGAGGGGTTAGACTTTGAGGTTTCTTTAGAGAGAAGCCTGGAGAAAAATTTGTCACCATCATGCTTAATTCTGAATGATTTTTGCTGGGAATCTTGGCTACTGCTCAGCATCTTGATCAGCTTGAGGACGCTAAGAAGGAAATGAATATTGTTATGGTGAGAGAAGAGAGAGAGAAAGTTTCAAGCGTGTTTTGGTGCAAATGGTATGGCATTGGAATCATAAACGGATTGGTTTATATATTAATAGCACGTTTAATATATAGCTAAATTTTTGAATAGGTTTGGAAAATCTAGACTTTTCTAAAATTTTAGAAAGTATAATAATTCAAAGTTCACGGTCATCTAAATAGGCGATGATATCAATTAATATGCTGGTATCTCTTAGTAATAAATAGCATTGTTCTTTAGGGAACATTTTTCAAACCAAGAAATATTTGGCTTTTTTTATATATATTTTTTTAAAAAAAATTTAAAGCTTGTGATTTCTTGTATCCAGTGGTGTGCATTAAATTAGCACATACATAAAGATTTGTGTCAAGATGGTGTGTGCTTTAAGGGAGAGTGATTTACCAGATAAACACCGGACCTTTTAATATTCAACTATTTATTAACTGTTTGAGGAAGTTAAAATCGTTTGCTCCTACATTAATATTACTATTATAATATTACGGTGTATGAATATTTACGTATGTAAAAGGTTAAAACGGTGTGCAAACTGCCAACTTGCTCTTCTTCATTCGTCATCTTATGTTTTTCTAACTGAGATATATAAATATTTTATAAAAGATTTGATGACTTTTTGATATTAGTAGGTAGAAAGAAATCAAGTTATAAAATAATTATTAGAGGTCGGTCTAAGGTTGTATTACTTATGTTTTATGCTAAAGGTCAAACTTCAAGTGCCCTTTTTTTTTTTTGGTTTCATCCTTAAGGTTTGTGATCGTGTTGGTCAGACTAGAGGGTGTGAAGGCCAGTAATTTAGAGGGCTAACTGTCCGACTCAATAAGAACTTTATTAAAACGTTGTACTTATCGAGTTTGATTTTTCTTAATTTCCTTTTCGACAAGGCAATCAAGTCATCTTACACCTTAAAGATTGTGCACCCTAGGAATAATAACTTGACACCATAATAAATTATATTCCCCATTTTATGATATATATCATAAAATGTAGCCACATGCATTTGCCTGGAATGTCCATCACTTGTGAGGTATACAGACTAAATATATATTTAAATGGGTTCAAGTAGGGCCAATGAAGGGGATGATATTAATTTCTCAACAACCATAGCTGTGGGAAATGAGACCATTTGGTATAATTTATTCCTATGGTCCTTAGTATTGGATTTGATCAGAAATTGTTGCGATCAATTGATCGAGTAGTGGACCTTTGTACACGGACTTCATCTAAAAATATCTATTTTAATTTTATTTCAATTTATCCTTTCATTTAAGTAAATCTTAAAATTCATTTGGTTTCAATCCAAATTTTGGATTGTAGTTCTTTGTATTTATTTATAGTTGGCCAGGATCGAAATGACTATTTGAACTCTAGTTGGAAGGAGAATACCTTTACTTAATGGTACCGAACCTCGATCTACCCAAGTAATTTGATGAAAGAGTCATTTAATTGTATTTATTGAATATTGAAATACATATCGAACAAATGATGCATTGTAGATATTGCATTTGCTTTTAGGGATTATTCGAATGGCAAGAACATGTGGCAAATAAATGATGAAACTAGACAACTAATAAAATCGAATTTATTTGTGGTGATAACATTTATCAACATCTAAATATTAGTGAAACTAGAATTTTCTTTCGACTGTGAACAATGACAACTATATTTATACGTCAAAGTAAGTAAGATTAACACGATTAAAAGTAAAAATCTATCGTCACCAGAATGTAGAAAAAGATTCTGGACCTTAAACTAAGTATGAACTATTGGTAGGCATGGAGATCCAACGTAAAAAAAATTCTTTCTGTTTTCTGTTTTCTTTTTCTTTTTTATAATGAATTAATGATCTGTAACATGGGTCCAATCACATTAGTCGTATAAGCAATGATACATTCGCTCTGACACACCACCATGTGTGGTAGAAATGGAGAAACTCCTAAATCTTTGGCTAAGGCTTTGTGTTATAGATAGAATTGTTTGTGGTTATGTTCATGTCCAAACTCAAATATTTGCGGCCGAAGGTTGGTACACTAGAAAACGAGAGTTTTTTGAATTGTTAGGTTTCATCTGATCTGATGTTGTAATAACTTGACTTTTGGTTTTTGTTCTCATCTAAATGTATACTTAGTGTAGATTTGATCATCATTATTTCCAAGATACATTTTTTTCTCTCTTCTTTTCTGCTATACATTTTTCAATAAAATAATATTATACGCAAACTCAAAATATTTTCTTATTTTTTAACCTCATATTCTTTATAAATTTTTAATCATATATTTTATTAACTATGATTAAAATCTACTGAAAAACTGAATTATAGTAAAAGCAAACCGATGCTTAATATCATTGGACTTTCCCTTGTCGTCAGTTGATGCCATTTAGATACAAAATAATATTATCGTTATTTCACTTGCAAATACAAAAGCTAGTTGTTAATTAACTAACATCTCATTTTTTTTTTTTAATTTCGATTTTCTAATAAATCAACTTTTGTTTTGGTCTAGACTTAGTGCAGTCTAGTCTAATTCTATGTTGTTGGACTTATCACGCATGTACCTTTAATTTAATTAAACGTATTAAACATGTTATAAATCAAATAAATACTTTCATTAACTATTCAACGTTGATTAAAAATCTAATTTTTCGATCATAAATAAACATCCAACCACTTATAAACAAAATTTACTATGGTTTTAGGTACGGCAACCAAATGGCTATCACCTTGCCCATGATATATTGAAAACCTCATAAAGAAAGAAAAAAAAAATCTCATTTAGTTGATTCACATAAATGGCTAGTCTATTTTAAACAAACTACCAGAAAGATCTTCACCGAGTTCTTTATGGCAAATCAGTGTTGTTCATCCTTTTTTTTTTTTTTTTTCAAGATTTTATTTGTTGACCATTAAATTGGGCTTATGGAGTATTACTCTGGATATGATCCTTTGTTCATTTATAGGCCGTACCGAACATGGACATCACAAAACCTTGTGGTTAAACCTTCCTTTTATTTTAATAATTGAATGGTTAATACAGGAAAGGCAGTCACGCTCTTGACATCACAAAACCCACGTTTTTTATTTTAATTCTGTTGACCATGTTTTCCGTAATAATTACATGGACAATATATATCGAACCCACTCGCGTCCACACAAACAAATTCTAACACCTTTTGACTGGAAATCTGGACGGAGAATGGTGACGTTTATAGACGCGTGAGATGCTTCTACGACACAAGATAAAAAATGTTTAAATACCGACAATATAATAAAAAATGATTGCATATAAACAAGCAATCATAGACAGATCAACCAAAGTAAGAACAAACTAAATTCAAGCAAATAATATGAAATGAGTAAGAGAGAAAATCGAGTGTATTTTCAAGTGTGAAGAGTTGCATTAGCCATAAATGTTACAAGAGTTGCTTATTTATAGAGTTCTGCCCAAGGTGATTGCCGTTGGATAGGAACCACGTGACCTCATCTCCCAAACCAAAGCCCCACATCATTCAGTCTGCTATGTATTTAATACATTGACAACGAGTCACACCCTATATCCTAGAATGACAAACTTGACATTTATTATTATAAACGTTATATTAATTATTCCTAGAGATTGTCTTTAGATCCTCTAAAAGACAATAAGTGCTTTAGTCTAAAAGGAGTTTCAGATGGGAAGAGTGCTTCGGCTAAAAAGGGCTTCGGATGGAGCGAGAGTTTCGACTAAAAGGAATTTCGGAACAAAGGGCATCAACTTCTTCTTTGACTTCCTTATTTCGACCAATTGGATCTTTATTGACCTTGTCAGATGTGACTCATGTGTTCCACGTGGATCACAACATGGTCCTCACTAAAAGCCTCGGTGGCGAGGCGTAACGATTTCTATTCTTAATTGCGATTAATATAATCGATAAGTTTTGACTATGAATAATGTTTATATAATCGAAAAACATTTAGTAGCATATGGTTTTTGTAATATTCTATTCATTTGAGAAAAAAAGTCTCCAAGGCTACTTAGGTTTTCAATTTAGATAAGTTTTTTTACAGTCATTGAAAAATAAGTCTTATTGAAAAAAATGATTTATAATGTGAGCATTATTTTAGATTAATTACTATTTACGATTGACCATTGTACCCCTCCACCCTAATTTTATTCTAATATAAATGAAGTATTGATTCTCAATAAAAAATTCTATTCTCTCCTCTCTCTCTTTTTATTTTATTTTTTTTTCTCTAGATCATAGCACGCTTATTTATAAGATTGGATAAAATACCATCATATTTTAAATCAAGATTTGTGAACTGAGTATTTGAAATTTTCTTCATATGTCAAATCTGAAGTCTCTTCAAGATTTGTGATTCCTTGAAAGTTATATAAATATTTTGAACCTAGAACCCAAATAAGTTTGTTTTTATAAATATTTTAATTATATTTTGTAAGATTGGATGTATATCATGGTCTATAAAAATTATCTTTAAATATGTTAAATCTTTCGATTTACCTATTGTTCATTAAGAAACATAAAGTTTTAAATATCAATATTGTCAAAAAAAAAAAATTTAATTCTTTTTTAGTAGTTACAACTTCATACAAATTAATATTCTAGAATAATATTGCATTGTTGTTTCTGAAGAGCACAAATTTATAGATTAAATTTATGATATTATTATATTATTGCTCCTGGAGAAATATTGTATTATTACGTTTGGAAGAGTATAAATTTGAAATTACTACGTTAAAAGAATATTGATTTATTTTTAATGTATCATTTTTTTAGAAGAATTTTATTTTGTTGCTCTACAAAAACATAAATGTACACAAATCAATATTTTAGAAAAATATTGTATTGATGTTCTCGGACTCGAATAATGACTATAAATAAAAATAATTCTGAGAAATATTATTTTAATGCTCTCGAAGAAGCAAAAATATTATATTATAACAATATTCTGGCATAATATTATTTCTTAAACCAAAATTTTACGTACTTCAATATTTTGAAAAATATTGTATTATTTTTCTTGAAAAACATAAAATTTCAATATTAAAATTCATGAAGAATATCATGTTGTGTTCTTGAATAAGCACAACTTTATATATACTCTAGAAGAATATTTGATGCAAATTTTTGGGATTTGCTCATGGATTTCAGTAAAAGTCATATCATAGTCATATAGTTAGCTTTTAGTAATACTTGAATAATATTCATGGGTCATTTGAAATGTTAAAATATGGTATTGTGCATTTTTTTTACCACTATTAATGTATGAATTGACATATTTTTTTCTTTTGTTGTTTTCTTTTTTTCTTTTTCCCTTTTTTTAGATCTTTGAAAAATGCCATGAGAATATGCCAAGAAGTAATTTGAAAAAAAAAAAAAAGGATCTTTTATTTTTATCTTCCAAAATATGAAAAGATCATTTATTTGTTCATGAACTAGTTTAAAATAGATTACATTATGATTACATTATGGGATTGAATTGATAGGATTCATCGATTTTTTTCCCCCTAATTAGTTATATCTAGTTACATTTTCAAATTTGGTGGAATCTATTGAGATTATTCTACAAGATTTGAGTTTTGAAATTTTTTCATATTAGAAGAGATTATGGGTCTTAAAATTGGCACTATATAAATAGAAAATAATTAATTATTTTGAAAATTAATTGCATTGATCGACCAAAAGGTGTTTTTTTCTTGTCGACCTCACATGAAATTTTATTTATTACACATTGTAATTAATAAATTGCTCATCACCCATTATGCAAATTATTTGATTTTCAATTAAGGTAAGAATTTGATGAAAATATATTATTTATTTTCTCACCCATTTTTGGTTATTGTTGTATGCCAACTATCTAGTTGAATTTATCACGACTTTACAAAAGAGAGAAATAATGATAGATACTAACATTAACACAATATCAAGTTTTGAAAATGTAATTGAAGATCCTAGAAAAGCCAATATTTTGCTAGAAGTTCAATGCTTTGAAAATTTTATCATTTGACATGACGAGTAAAACCATTCAGGATTAATAATGAGGCGAAAATTAATAAGAATTCAACAAATATTAATTGAAGAACTAGAAGATTTTTCCATCCAAATAATTTTCATGTGATGTTTATTCTTATAGCAAATTGTTCATTAGATCATCACTAACTAAAGTTGAGATTTCATTTCAAGCAGAATTGAAAAGGATTAAGGATGAACTTTTGAAGACCATTCACCCTCCATATAGCCTATATAGAAAATTTATAGTATAATTATGGATCCACTAGATGGTTACATATGTGTTTACACAACTTGGAGCGTGCGAGATTATTTTCTCAAATTATTCAATTACAAACACAAATTTTAGATTTCTAAATTAAGACAATTTCGTCTTTATAATGCTAAAAAATTTACATTCCAAATCCTTTAGTAATTACACTTGTATTTATCGTGAGAATATTAAAGTTCTCTCGTTGTAGTTGACTTATCGGCACGAACCTTATGTTCCCATCTAAGAATTTGTGATAGTATATTTGTTAGTTCGCCCAACTATAGAGCACTAAGATGGGCACTAAGAATGCTAAGAATACATGTTTGAATTGAATTCCTTTTACTATAAAAGATGTTGGACACTAATGAGTGATATTTCACAACATAATGTTTGGGTTAATAATTCAAATGGTTATTAAACTTTGCACAATATTTTTTATTGGCTATTAAACTTAATTTTTTTTTCAATGGTCAACAAACTTATCAAATTGTTATTCCAGTGAATATTAAACTTTTTTTAAAAAAAATCGAATTATCACCAAACTTATCAAATTACTACCCCTTTCATCACTCAATAACTTACTGTTAGAAAATTAAAAAGACTCGCTGACGTGACAAATGAAAAGACTAACATTACATTACATCTTTATTGTTGTTAGTTAACGACAAATCAGTCAAAACCACACTTTCATTTATTAAAAGGGCTTTATAAAAAATGAGATCGAATTTTAAACTTTGCCTATTTCTTTTATTTATTTGTATTTCTTTTTAATATTATTTTCTTATTATTTTTCCAATTAATCGTATAAACTTTTTGACCAATTAATGAAAATAATGTGTCATGTCAACACTTCTATTTGCCATATCAATGAGTCTATCGAAATTTTTTATGATAAATTATTGGTGATAGATGAGATAACGATATGATAAGTTTGGTTACTATTCCAAAAAAAAAAATTAAAATTTAATGTTCAATGGCATAACAATTTGATAAGATTAGTGACCCGTTGAAAAACTTTTAAAGTTTGATGGTTAATAGAATAACGATTTATAAATTTGACGATGATAGGAAAAATTTTAAAGTTTAATGGTCAATGAGATATATTTGCAAAGTTCAATGACCATTTAGATTTTTAATTTTGTAGTCTTTCGACGTCATCTTGATAAGACAAATTTTTCAATAGTAGGGGAAGAAATTAAAAAGTTGAACATAATACATGAAATGCATTATATTATGTTATCTATATTCCTGCAAATGATAATATAAACTACAAGTTCGGAAGATAACTTAATTGTAAGTTGTAATTACGGATACTTTGCAACGTGGAATTATGAAATACCATCATTTTAGAGAATATCTACCCCCATATATGCCCATTTGTTTATTGATATATGAATTTATCATTGCTGTTGTTATAGTTTAGATATTACTGGAACTCATAAATAACTTTAAAAGGCAGTTAATTACGTTAGAAGGAACAAATGATAAAAGATTTTGGAAAAATTAAATTTTGTCTGACCTGCAGATCGAGTATTTAGCCAATTGAAATTTTGTTTATCGATCAACTTATATAGAATATTTGTGAAGAGATTTCCTACAAAAAATAACACGCACTTTTGATACTCAATGGTTATTTGTTGTTCACTTGAAGTGAAATACAATCTCTTGTTCTTAATATAATAATTAATAACTTGTTCGATTGAGTTTTTTTAGCAAGGTCTTTAATGAGTCAACTTTTGCAGCGTATTCAAAAAAAATAATGTACTATTTTTCCTTCACTTCAATTTTTTTTCCCATACAGTTTTTCGTATTAAGATTTTAACGAGATATATTTTTTGTGTAATGAACATCCAAAATAGAGCTATAATCTACAAATTATTTATTCTCAACATAACTTTTTTGTTTTACTTTCATTTGTAACAACTTATATACGACTATTAAAGAGGACAACAATAAAAAATGTTTTTATCATACCATCATGCTAACTACAGTTAACGAGTAGTAAATGAATAACTTGTATGCAGATAGTATTGTTTAAAGGCCATAACAAAGGCATCAACATGAAGTTTTATAAAGATGGTGTCTTTGAAGACATTGACACGTAAGATATAGATGACTCGATACAGTGATTTTTATAGATTGAAATCTAGATGTACTTTATTCCATTGAATCTTTACAAAAAACAAAAAGAAAGATCTATAATGAGATAATTATTGTGTAAATGGTTCAATGGGGGAGTGTAATAATTTCATTACTATTTTTGAATCATCGTTGTACGCCTACGACCATATTAACCTATAAATATGAGATATTGATTTTTAATTAACTATACATAAGGAGTTCCGATTTTATCTATTCTCTCCTCTTTTCTATCTAATTTATAACAAACATGTTTAGTTTTGCTTAAAATTATTAAGTTAAATATACTTTAAAGTTACTTATTATTAAATATGATTTTAACATTAATTTCTTACTAAAAATTTATATCTAAAAAGGCTAAAGTTGTGTCTTTGTAAGCAGTGCCGGCCGTGGCCCAAGGCAAACTAGACCATTGCCTTGGGCTTCATAATTTTGAGGGGCCTAAAAAAAATTCCCAAAAGCTGCCTTTAATTTTCGATTTTTTATGACATTTTCCCATAATATCTTTCAAACAAAGCTCAAGCCAAATTGAAGATCTAAATCAGAAGTAATTCTATATAAACTTTTTTGAAACAAATTTGAACTTACGGTAAGGAAAGTAGATCTGGCAACATTAAATTATTTTATTTTTGCATTTTTGTTAATTAAGAAATATACTACTTTGACACGGGAAATCGAAAATAAGAACAATTTCCTTTCATCCACAAAATTGTCCCTATTATATAACTTCACAGTACATAAAATAGGAAGAGATAAAGATTATTATATATTCTCTATGTTAGTAAGAAATATTTAATTTAATTTATGAATTTTATACTAGCATTCTTATAATTAATTCATCAATGAACATTTAAAGTCTCAAACGTAGGTATCCGTTCCTTTTGCATTCCCAAATGTAAAAATGTTAAATATCATACTAGTCTAATGACTCTAATATCTTGAATTGTGGGAGGGTTTTATTTTTCTAATCTCTCTCTTGAATTACATGAAATCTTTGTTTTAATATAGAAATGTTATTTGTTTAAATATTTAAGAAGTGTGTGTGTGTGTCTCAAAAGAATGAATCACGTAGAGCCTCCAAATCCTTGGGCCGACTCCTGTTTGTAAGTGTTTTTCACGGTAGGGATGTGTCTAAGGATGCTAGTACGAACAGACATGCTTCTTTCTATTGGACGTGCATCATTTTGAATGTGTTTAGCCTACAGATGCATAAGCTAATACCTAACAGTTAGGCACGTCATGGAGTCGTTCCTGCTTTAATACCTTTGGTACTTTCTACTATCTTTATTGTTCGGTTTCGATACTCAATAAATCTTCGGCGATGACGTAAAATGTCGGAATATATTTTCACACGCTCTGACCAATGGTGAATTGATTACCAACAACAAAGTCTCAAAGTTCGATCCGAAAACATGCTTAAGGAATTAATGTTGCTCGCGGTCCATATATTTGCCTATTGGATGACTCTTGGATCTAGCCCATTTAACCCCTCTTTTGGCCCAAAATTGTGACGTAATTGATCCATTATATTACCATTCTCCCAGCCCTTCTTTCAGTGTGTGTGATTTGGAAAAAGTGAGAATCGTGTGTGGCTTTGTGGAAGAAAAACATGACTACCTCTTCCTCTTTGTGCCTTCTTCCATTAGTTTTCTTTTGGCCTTTGTGGTTGAAAATCAACACCAATATCTTGTTTTTTGTGTGCGAAATTGAGAAGTAATCATAGGTGAATATATTGGTTGTGGGTCAGAGCCGTTTGATTAGTTGTTTGGTTGAGAAATATAACGAAAAATTTAGCCAAGAAATCACGGTTTCGAAAATCTTGGAGTGAGCTTCCGAAACAATTATTACTTGATAATTGCCACTGCACTCATATAAGCATGGTGGGCAAATTTATTGTGTTGGAGTCGATTAGAATAGTGTGGAATCCACCTTATAAATCAAGAGTGGACATTTTTGTCAGCATTCTTCAGAAACTGAAAGTCCAAAATGCATATATATAATAGATTATGTAATGTAAGGTGCAAACAAAAACGAAGAATTGAATCAAGCTGCCAGTCCAGAGTCTGGCCTAGAGCTAGGGCATGGCCCAATGTTTCAACTTTATTTACAAGGTGAGATAAAAAGAAACTTTTTTTTTCTCCAAGGTGAGAGAGGCAGATTGAAGTCTAATTCCAACAATAAGATTTGTAATTATTATAAGAAAAACGGGCACATTAAGAAAAAAAAATTATTATAAGTTGCAGAATAGGGATAAATCAATTGTTGCAAATCAAAAGGAAAAACAACCCAAAACTTCAGGTTAAGCTGGTATTGCACAAGATTGCTATGATGGAGAGTTTTTGGCTATTTCTGACAATGACTCCAAACCTGACGAGAATTTGATTCTTAATACAGTTTGCACTTTTCATAGGTGTCCTAATTTGGATTAGTTTTCAACATATGAAACAGTTTAAAAAGGTGTTGTGGTAATGGAAATAATGCACATTTTAAGATAGCTGGTGTTGGAAGGTCAGAATTAAAATGTTTGATCAAACTGTTAGAACACTTGGTGAGGTGAGGCATGTTCCAAATTTGAATAAAATCTTATTTCCTTAGTATTATTGATTTAAAAGGGTACAAGTACCCTAGTGAAGGAAAAGTCCTCAAAGTTAGTAAAGATGCTCGTGTGTGATAAAGGAATAGAGAAGGTCCCAATTATATATCTTATAGGGTTCTATAGAATCTTTGGATATCAATCAGCAAAAATTAGGTACTCGAGTGGAGTTTGAGTTGGGCACAGTACCATTGGAGTTTGGTTTAGAGTTTACATTGAAGAATACATCTTTGTCAAGTTCAGAAATAATGGGTAATGCCACTTTGCCACATAATCAGTAGTACCATAGTATTCAATTACTAGATATAGATCTAGTAAAGATATTAGGCCTTCATAAAAGTAAGGGGAAGCTAATTCAGTTGATTATACTTTAAATGTTGTCGAGATATTGAGTCTAGCAAATAACCTTCTACAGAAGCAGATAGTTGTGTTGATTCTGTTATAGAGTATGTTTATGTCCTATTTGGTAATTATTGTTGAGTTATTTGTGATTTTGTTGCTCATGGTGATAATTCAAGCAATTATGGCACCTAATGTAATCATGTTGGGCAGTGCTTGGACTCAGTTGATATTCAGTTATTAAGTTTGCCCTAGTTGGAATTTGTGGAAGATGTGAAGAATTTTTTAGAGAATTTTTTAATCTGTTGAAGTGTTAAGTTTTATTTCTTATAATAGAATTTGTCTCAAAGTGAAAAATTTATGAAACTCCATTCATTGGAGTGAAATTTGTGTCAGTATGGAGATTTGTTGAAAAATAACCCAAATTCCATCTTATATTGATTGATTGGTTGAAAGAGAGTCAAAAGTAAAGATAAAGGGCGCCAATTCGAGAAAATGAACTGATTTAATTCAAAGACGAAACGCTTGAGCATCGACGAAGAGCGGTCTGCCGCGAACTTGGGCACTCAAGCGCCGATAACACCCTGCCCACGGCCTGTTTCGCATTTTGATGAATTTTAGGATGCTCTTTCCATCTAAAACACTATAATTAGAGTTTGACATTTACTCTATATATAGTTGGCTTTTCATTGTAATTTAAAACAAGTTAGAAACACAAAATCTTGTATTCTTTCATCTTATATTGAAATTTCCTTATTTGCCCCTGGTGTTTTTCCACGTAAAACTTGGTATTTTTTTATTGTTATTTTCATCTTGCTATATTACTCTCATTTATTGAATCTAATAAGCAGTATCAAAGCAAATTGGTATCACCTTTTTTCATAACAAGTATTTTATATAAATAGTCAATAATGCAAGTTAAACTACTATTTTATGTAGTCACCTTTATTTTGTAAGTTTGGCTGTTCTTTAAGGTTATCTACATTTTAATGTATGGTGGAACTCTATCACTTTCTTAATGAGTTATATTGTATTTTCAGAATCAGTTGTTGACCCGAATTCATGCATATCTTAATTTTGGTGGTGTAGTGGGAAATTAAGTTAAAGCTTTCTCAAATTTATGAAGCTAAAAGAATTATAATATTTTTCTTAACAAGGTTGATTAAGATGGAATATTGACCCTTTATATGTGATCCGAGTCTATTAACTTTTAACGAACAATTCGATCAGACTAAAATTCAAATGATCATATGAATTTCAAGATTGATAAGTTCAAACGAGACACCATTTTGTGTAGAGTTGGGCGAAAACCAACCCAAAATTGATCAAACTTACCAACCCTTCAATTGGGTTTTATTTGGGTTGGAAAATTAAATTTGAAGTTGGATTGAGTTGAGTGGAGCATTGGGGTTATGATTAAAATCCAACCCAACCAAATCCGATGAATTAAAAAAATTAATACCTAATTAAAAACTAAAATACACACAATAGTGAAAACAAGAGAAAGACCTTAGAGAGTACAAACATCCCCTTTTTTTACCTAGCCTGACTAGCATCAATACTATTTATAAATACAAAGTTATTTAACAATAAACTAAAAATTAAGGATATGATGATAATATAAATGAATCTCAAAAAAATTATAAAAAGGAAATGCTCCATAATTTCAAACTTGTTTCTACATTGGTTTTTTTAGAAAGAATTCTTTATATAGGTTAAGAAGAACGAAAGTTTCAAAGTGGTTTCAAATTTTAAAAAATTGTTCAAATTTAACAAAAAATAACTAGATCCAAGCCCAAATCGACCAACCCAAACCAAACTGATCCAAGCTTGATGAGTTTGGGCTTGGGTTTAAACATATAATTGGATTGTGTGGGTTTGATGTTAGATCAAACAGACCATGTTAGGTGGGATTTTAGTTGAGTGAAAAATTGATCCAACCCAACATACGCCTATCCCTTTTTGTGGAAGGATGTTAAACGATAAAAATTCACACCAGTTAAATGCTAAAATAGAGACAAATATGTAAGACATTGAGCTACTTCTCTCAACAATGTTGAACTTTTTAAGATAGGAGTGCAAGTCTTAACATCAGATCATGCAAAGGTTGTTATATCTTGTCTCCACTGACTTAAATGAATCATTTAATGTTAGATTTGATAATAAAGAAGCTGATTAATATCTCATACGAATGAAATCATCGTGATTTATTAAAACTAACCTTTGGAGCCACAACATTCCTGTTCAACATATGGCAGTCACAATTTAGACGGAAAATTGATGAAATTCATTTAGTTGGAGAAGATGAAATTCGTATTTCAGTAATCCGATTTTCTCAAAGCACATACAGTAAATCTATGATCAGGTTTTGAAGGTATGCGTACATCAAGCTCAGCATACAAATTATTTATAAGCAGATTGGAGCTGCTGATGAGATATATAAGCAATTTGGTTCATCTTGGTGGAATGCACACAAAACAGGCATTGGATGAAAGAAGATGATGAGGAGATCAAATATATTCAGTATAGCGATTGCGAAGGCCACTGAACATCATACTAAATAAGAAGATGACAACCCAAAGTGTAATTTGAGTTCTCTTGTGTGCCATTGATTAATAATCTAATCATTAAAAAATATAAAAAATAGACAATAAATCATTTAATTTGGTGCATTTTTATATTGAACAATTTTCTGTATTTCATAATTCATATTTTCTAAACAGATTTTTGTATTTCATAAGATCTCAGCATGACTGTAACCTATTGATTGTGTGTTTTGTGCTGTATGTGACCAGGTTATATTTTACAGCGATTATTTGTGATCAGATATGTGTAAATTGTTATTGTTTGTGACTAGGCATATGTTATTAATGACCAACCATGATCAAGTTTGTCTTCATTGTGATTATCTTTGATCATATCTGTCTTAACTCTGACTATATATAACCAAATCTATGTTAACAATGGCATGTGTAACCAGACATCTGTTAATAGTGAATGTTTGTAACAAAACTTGTTTACATTTAAAAGTTTTGTGATAATTTATTTATTAACTATGATTATCTTTGATCAAGTCTCTGTTAATTGTGACATGTTATGACCAATAACGTGTTGAATATAATATGTTGTCTAATTCGACTTGTTCTTATAAATATATTATTACAAATTTTATCTGATAAAAGAAATCTAAGTAAATAGCATTCATAAAAAATAGTTTGTCATCCACATTAACGTAACAAACATTATCTATATTATTAAAAATTTGAAAATATTTTTCTACATATCCGTAATAACCAATAATTACAATCATATACTAGTCACAAATCATACAATGACATAGTCACAAAGTACAATTTATAGGTCACAATTACAAAATTCATAGCAAATTATACATTTTTATAGGTCACAAATTATTTATTAGTCACAACTTACCAAATTAATTGGTCACAACTCATTGTACAATAACAAATTATCAAATCACAGCACACTTCAAATTTGAAATCCATAACAAACTGTGTGTAGAAGTAAAAAAATAAAAAAAATAAAAAAAATAATAATAATAATAATAAATAAAATAACAAATAATGGGTTTGGTCAATTTAAATAATT
>CAIGRB010098735.1:691-19083 GCA_903798255.1 Fraxinus quadrangulata
AAATTATTTAAAAGTATAAAATTAACTTGCAATTGTAAAATTTTCTTATAAGTACAAAAAATATGAACTTAAGATTTTAAGTAAATATTTAATTTTACTTAATTTTAAATAAATATTTAATATTTAATCATTATTATAAAATCTATTTTCCAACAAATAGGCTCGAACATAGGCAGTAGCCTTATTAAATGTAGGTTTTAAAAATATTCAGTGCAAAACACTTACATGCATTCACGTCAAAAAAATTACATACCTTGTAACAAAATATTACATATTTTAAGAAATGCCCTATTTTTCAAAATTATTTTGCATTGACCTGAGTTTTTGACTTGATGTCCTAAATGTTTGTAGTTGCATAATTAACCATCTTTTCTATGCCTAAGCCTAATAGCATTATTTGGATAATACTTCAAACATTTCATTGCACAATGTGTCAATGTAGCTCCGAATTAATTTATTTTTGAATAATGTTATTTGTATATATTGAAATTATATAATTATTTACATGCAGATGAGGTGCTAAAAAAGAGGGTGAATAATATATATTTTTTATTTTGGTCAAAGAAATTTTGACTTAATCATATCTCATCACATTATGTGTGTGTAAACCATGGAGTAAACCATAACACAACCATTTTTTTAACAAATTAAAGATGGATATTTTCATCGCTTTTTTGTCATTTCATCTTACAAATTTTCATTATTTAGAAAATATGTTGATGAATTTTTGTGCGCACAAGTGAAAGCGGAATATATAAGTCCAAGGAAAAATTATTCGTCTTGACTTTATCAAATTCCGACCTTAATATATTATATCAAGATTTGTAAAATTCCTGTAATTAGTTTGGTCGTTTCTTGAGATATGTCTTGAGCATGTTTGAGCCCCTTTTTTGTTCAAATACATTTTAAAATAATATTTTGATAAAGTATATGTGGTTAAAAAAAAATTTAATTTTACGTGTAATATTATTTTATTGAAGAAATAACATTTGAGATTCTAATGTTGACACAGAACAAAAACGAAACACACGAGTTTTCTTTCATATAATAATGCGATGTACACTTTCTACTTTTTCCTTCTCTAATTGAGATCCATCAACCAGAGAGCATTGACACGAAGCAACAGAATAAAAGAAGACATGAACAATAGAAGGAAAATTAAAATCAAACAGTAGATGCACGATCACTTAACTGACGATTAATTTAATGTTTCGACAATCTTTAATGTTTCCGAAGAGCGAAAGCAGACAGAACAATGATGAAAATGAGTAGAACGACGGTGATGAATGCCGCCACCACTGCCTCACTAGTCGTTTGGCAGAAATCAGTGAACTGTTGACATATTGCCAGCCAATTTGCATCTGAATTCCCATTGTGAGCCAAGTAAACTATTGCAGTAGATGATCCAGCTGCAGCAGTTGTCAATGTGACAATCACCTGAAGATGATATTTAAAAGTTAATCTTTTAGAAAGATCATACGTTTATTTATTTAAACTACGTCTTCAATATTTTCTTGGTTAGGAAGCTTACGGTGTCAAGGATGATTAGGAGGAGCCTTGGTCCAACTGCAAGAGGGCGGGCGATACACACTATTGAGAAGGGTATGGATAGGATAAGATATCCTGAAACTATTGCCATTGCCACAACAAAGAATCTGCGCCATATTCGATGCATCATTATATATAAGATCCTTGTATGAATAATGCTATTCATTATTAGTATACATAGTCGTCAATTTATATGATAGTGAATCCCTTGATTCATTATTCAATGCATTAATATGTTAATGCATTACAACTGCTTAGGGATGATCTCTATTAATGAATAATGCTATTCATTAGTTAGTATACATAATCTTCAGTTTATATGGTAGTGAACCCTTGATTCCTTGTTCAATGCATTACAATTGCATTGGACAATAAAAGAGTCCATTGGCCTACCTATACTGGTGATGATATCTGTCAATGATGAATAACATTACTCTTTTTGTATTGTTTTCATCACATTGCTTAATTAATACAGAAAGAATACTTACCCGAAAGTTGGGAGATCGTCATAACTGGCTTGGAACTGGAAGAACTGAGTGAAGAAAGGAAGGGTTTGTTCAGCGGTGCCCATGATGACTGTTGCCCCCAAAGCTGTAGACACGGCAATTATTCTCAGTATAAGATCGAATATAGAAATGCCCCTCTTGTACCCTCCCCTTGCAAGCTGGGCCGCCACTGGTGGTACCGCCCCCAAAAGCCGCGCTTTCCCTTTCCTTTCTTTGCTCTTCTCTACAATCTCAATCTTGGTTGACTCGCTTTTCTCCATTTTTAAGAGTAAGAAAAAGATAAGTTGAGTATTTCCTCTCTTTTTTTTATGGTTAAGATGGTTCACAGCTTGTGATGAGAATGAGAAGAAGAGAAGATGGATACTTATATATGTAGAGGGATGCATAGAAGTGTACTTTTTGTTGTACAAAATAGAATCCCAGCTCATTGTTCTGTTAATGGAGTAAGAAGAGTTAGTTGCCAACTTTTCCCATATGACTAATATAGTTTTTCATCACTTTTTGAATATTAAGGCGTGATATGATGATGGTGAAGATGCCACTTTTTTTTATTCGAGTTTCGAGGAGAATAAGGTGTATTAATAAAGATACACATGTTTGATGCGTTAAATTAGATTAAATTTAGTAAAGCAAAAAATCTTGCAAAGAAACAATAACAATCAATTAAGATTATTTTTAATTTCAAAAGAAATCATACTTAGATGATAACATTTAAGAATATTAATATAACACACTATTTGGAAGAAATTAAAAATATATACGTCTATGAAAGAGGGATTAAGTAGAATAGTTTTAAACTTTGTTATAAGTGTCCCTCGTTGAATGCCTACATATTTCATAATTCAGAAGTGTATTCACGACTTTTTGTACCCATTTCTCATGACATATTGGTAATTCTTTACTTGTTACTTGCTCGCCATGAGCATTGTTTGTTTTGGATAGATAACTCTTTCTAAGGAGGGTAATGGGCTAGGTGCGATTTTTATAAAAAAGAATGATGATAAAAATTAATTATGAAGAACCATATGCAATTGAAAAAGTATACATAGTACGATCGGAATGTTAAAAGGTAAAATCTTACTTTGAATATGATAATGATAATGATAACAATAATTAATATATAAGGATTGCACTACTCCTTTTAATAATGCTAACTTCTAAAGATGGAACATCGAAACTCAATTATTATGGCGTAGTTTTACGGCTCTTTTGTTAGGCTTTTGAAAAGTCAAAAATTCCTTCAAATACTAAGAAATTATTTTTGGACGAGACTACAAAAGTATATTCTTAAAAAGTATATTTTAGTAATTAACATGCTGACTTTTTATCAATATATTAAAGCTCAACTGCTCAAACTTCATATATAATGCAAGCTGAACAAAACAAGTTGGTGGTCCATTTGACATACTTTTACCATTAATAAACTACACACCCACTACAACTCAGATTTTTCTTTTCGATTTTACCATTATTTCTTTTCCATTAATAACCTTATTCTTAATATAAGGTTCTGTTTCATGAATTAAAATGTACACTTTCGAATTTTATACACATTTTTGAATTTCATTAAAATGTACACTTAATTTTTCATAAGTCAAATCTGTTGAATATTAATTCTTAAGAATTGAAAAAATCTCTATAATACGAAGCTCAAGATTTGTAATGGAGTTTTGTTGAGGTGGTACAGGTGGTCAGATGTTATCTTCTATTTATTATTCTGCAACTTTATTAGGAAAAAAAAAAGATTTATTATATTATAATTCAATATTTAATTGCATGATTATTAGTCAATAACAACTCTAATCCACCGTTGCTTATAATAAACATTTTTTTTTCTTACATTTTCAAAAGGATAAAGTCGTTCTTTTAACCCAAAGTCTTGCTTTTAACATGAAAGATGTGTTAATTGATATGTTCCTCTTCTGGGGTATTTTCACAGATGTCACAAAATTTGAAAATGTACAAAAAAATTTCACTTTTACAAATGTTACTAAAAAATGTCACTTTCGGGTATAACAAGTTCAAATCACCCTTGAAGATACACTTTTTGGAAGTATTTAATGCTTATTAATGCATGTATTTAATGTAATTTAATGCAATGATGTGATCACTTGACTAGTGTAACATAAACCCGTGATTATATGTATTATATAATCAGTAATAAAATTGTTAACAAAAAAAAAATCATTCATTACTTTGGTTGAGTGAAAATGAGATTTTCTCACCAAAAAAATCCCAACTTTGTCTCCATCTCATCCATTCCCATATCAAGAAGAAAGTAATTTTGGATTCATCTTCCATTTTCAGATGTTAACATTTACAAAATGTTTAATTTTTGTATTTTCTTAGTATTTTTCAATTGATAAAGACAACATGCTCATATTGATTTCAATTTTGTAAATTATTGTTAATTTATTAGGTTTGGATTTGCATATATTTTTAAATGAAGATAATGTTCCCCAAAAAATGTTGTGGAACATTCCCTATTTAATGAAGCATGTTCAATTATTCGTGAAGTTTTTGTTATTTGGTAGTTGAGCATTGATGAATGTATTTTTTACGCAAATCTATAAAATGTAACAGTTGAAATATCAAAAAAAATCTGCCGAATCCGACATATGAAATGTTGTGCTCGACATTTAGTGAACGCCTGACTCAACATTTAATGTGTCGTATTCACATGTTTGGTATAATTTATTTGTAGGTACCAGTTGCACGCCAATAAACCTCGATATTATGATTATGTCGAATGCTTATCATTGCTATCTCATGTTTTCAGGTATAAATAATAATCTGAGATTCATTGCTATGGAATGAGACGATTCACTTGAAATGTCGTTTGAGTTGGAAAACGGAATTGGTGAAACATTTCTCCTACCACTTTGTACGAAGACATCCTAATCGTCCGACTCAATGATGATTGGGAAGAACATGGACGAATTTTGGATGTGAGGAGATGCATTGAGGTTCAATGGCCTGTTTCTTTGATTTGGTGAACCCATGTAATCGAAATAAATTTTGAATTTGAACAATAGCTGTATCTAATCTCCACAATGTCATAAACAAAAGTATTAGGGCTTTTCTACTAAAAACTAGAAAAATGAACTTTAAATTAGAACTATCAACTCATTGCTATTTATAAGCAATTTACATAGCATCACATTTATCTCGATAATGTTACATACAAAAGTATTACGGTTTTCAAGTTTGAATTAGAACTATCAACTTAGTGCTATTTATAAGCAATTGATATGAGCTAATCGAATTCGGTGAATTAGTATTCAACAACCAAGAAATCAATTCAAAGTTCAACAACCCTTTACATAGCAGCAAATATTTCTTTCTTTTTTTCGTATGGTGCAAATTTATATTTAGCAAAAACACAACCAAATTAATGTATGTCGTTCATACATGATATTACATAATTGAATACAAACTGATGACATTCTACAAAAACCAACTATATAAGATCCAAATTCTAACTCCTATACGTCATTTCAGCACACAAAAGGGCCTCCATGCTCATTGACATCCAAAAAACGAGTCATAAACATCAACCATTACACTGTCCATAGACAATAAATTACAACACCTGTCAAATTGTTTTGCCCACTAACACAACATAAATAGATAAAATTTATTGTAATTTATAGTACGTAGATCCGGTCATGGAAACTAGACACGAGTTATCAAAATCGATTCTCTGATTGTCAGCGAACTTGTCAAGTACAATCTTGATGCACTTGACGTTGTTGCGCTGCGATATATGCGCATGCTATCGATTGTTTTCAGCCAAAATAAATTCAAAATTCATCTGCAAAATCCAATAACATGAAGAAATACAAAATGTCAGACGTATGTCTTACATGTTAATTCAAAACAAACTTATACATTGAAGCCAATCCACTTGAAGTTACATGCATGCAAGCAAAATAATTTATTAAAATTATTTTCCATATAAAAAACATTAGCATAAAAAAATAATGGAACACCTTTATCATATTCAACATTATAAGTAAAGAAATAAATTAAAATTGAGTATTTATACGTAATGAACGAACAGGATAAGCTGAACCAAATTTCCCATATGACAAAACAATTCAAAGTTGTTAACGTACGGTCGAGAATTCCAACAAGTAATTGTCGAGAACAATAGTTCATCTCGACAGTTTCTTCCACAACTGTCGATATTGACATTCACGTTTTAGAATAAAATTTGTGTTTCAAGACAAGAAGACTCAGGTTACACCATTCTTAATGACAATACCAATGGCATCCAGTAATGTTCCACTACAAACAAATCCCTAAATTCCTAAAATGGTACATCATAAATCCCTAAATCGAAAACCTCTAAATAAAAAAACACACTTAATTACAAGAATGAGGAATCCCTAAATCAAAATTCATAATATCGCAGACACTAAAACTGGAAGTAAACAACTGAAATCAAATGATAATGTGACATACCTTTGTGAAGACGGCAGTGGCTATTTCAGATGTACAATGCAGAGAGTCAAGATGCAGCCAACACAGTATAGAGAGATGAAGATGTCAACTTTAGCTTGGATAATGGAGAATCGGAGATGGCTATGTGGGAGAGATAGATGTAGATATTTGGTTGGCTATTTTGCCATTGATATGTACATTGGTGAAGCTTGATTTATTTTTTCATATGTAAAATGGCAGATGATGGAGAGAGAGCGACGCAGTTGGAGGAGAGGAATGTATTGGAAAATTCTAACATATATGGGGCCACATATGTAATATATTAAAATGTGTTGTACTATTGTTTAAAAATAGTCAATTAAAGTGATCCGTTAAAGTTATTTTTGACTGATGGGTATTAGGTCTCATGGAAATATAGTGTAAAGACCGGACTTTGAGGACTATTTGTTGAACTAAGAAATGCACTTCGCAAAATTTGGCCTGTTGGCAAAGTGAAGGTAGCATGCGAAGGAAACAAAGGCCTAAGAAGTGCGCTACAACTAGTTGAACCTCCCCCTCTGTCCAGACTGTCTTTAAAGTGGCAAGTAAGACATGTGGGCCAATAAATAAAGCGTGATTTTTAACCGAATTAATTATAAAAAAGCCGATAAGGATCCGCCATCTATCATTCTCTCAAAATGACCAAATTACCCCAAAGTTTGGAGAGAAACCTATAAATATCTCCTTAGTTGAAGATAAACACATTCAATTCAAATATTTCCCTCCCAAATAACTATTTTATCGCTAGCTCTAGTTTAAGTATCAAAATAGTGAGATTTTGAGGTGAAAGTCGTGATTATGTGAGAGGATTTGTTGTTCTGATTTCTATTGTCAATAGTAATCAACTTCGATATGCTTTATTCTTTTGTGAAAAATTGGATTGGAAGCAATATGTATAGCCACTTGGTTATTGTAAAATAATTTTAAAATAAGCGAGAGTTCAAGTCTTTCAACAAAGCTCGGACCCAAATAATCTCACGTGTGGTAATAGCCATAGTGAGATATTGTGTTTCTACACTTGGCCTGGCAACAACGTTTTCTTCTTTCTTTTCCATGTGACTAAAATCCCTCCCACAAAGATGCAAAATAGCTTGTAGTAGTCAAAGATTAACAAGATACCTTGCCCAATTATTATTTGTGTAAGTCATAGTAATAATATTCCCATTAATTTACGTCCGCTTACCTCAAACTGGTGAGCTTTTTAGAAATTGTTAGTACTTTATTCACTGTTTCTATATGCTTAATTTAGGAGCATGCGTGAATTAGCTAAGTGAGCTAACATCATAAGAGACACCATGTCTGGTGATTGTCAAGTAGATAAGTTATTTGACAAGGCTCTGAAATTGACCAACAAAGGGAAATAATTCACCATTATTATCAAGTTTACGTCTAATAAATGTTGGTGTCTTGGATGGTTCTTATTATACAAAACTTACCAAGAACTGAAACATATCCAAGAATTTCACAGGTTACAAACTCAAAATCAAACCACTTGACATTAAAGTTTCATCAACCGTATGCTCAAATTATTGTACCTGTCTGTATCAATACAGAGGCCTCAAATCCACTGAAGTCCCTCACAAGACCCAGTCGAGTTGCAGCTACATCTATGGACTAGAAGAACTCAACCATGCCAAATCAAATTCACTCTTCCACACAAGAAATCACTCAGACTCCTAATCTCACCAAAAAAAAACTCACATATTCATCCAACCAGAGGTTGAAGATGAAGGGGATACGAATAGAGAATGCACAAAGAACTTTCTAGAAAGTGAACCTTCATAGAGAAGAAAAAATGACCGAATGAATTACTGTTTCAGCCAACCAAGCCATATTTTTAAGGGCAACTAAAGTTTCATTCCTCAAATGTGACAAAACTTGGGCTCTGATATTGGGTCAGATTTTACTGGGCTCTTCAATTTAAGTTATTGCCCATTTCATCATAGCCTAAGAGGTTGGACTGGATCAGCGTCATAGTCCAAAAGATCTCCACCTAGTAGTAGCGGACGTAGACATTTTGAATTAGGAGGCGTAATCAAACTTACTAAATATTTTTGAAAATCGGGCTTAATATACACTACTAATTCCCATATCCTTTTCTTAGGCTTGAAACTAGAAAAATATTTGGTAGCTCATGAGAAATTAAATCAAACTGCTACACAACCTATGTTGGACAGTCGCCGATGCTCGACTCTCCGGCGGCGGGCGCTCCTCAATGGCGACGGCTGTGAGAGAGAGGGTAGAGAGAGAGAGAGTGTGTGACGATAATCGAAGAGGAGGAAAGAATAAATTTAAGTTTTGTTTGGGGATTAGGGTTATTAATTTGTGTTTTAATATATTACCTGATTTTTGAATAAATAAATTTTGCACCTGATTTTTAAAAAGCAATCTTTAATCACCCGGATTTATGTAATTTCCTCATTAAAAAATACCTTTCTTGGAATAAGCCACTTATATTCCCATAAAAATATTTCAAAACATAGAGATCATTTATTGCAAATCTTTCTTGTAAGGCAACCTTGAGTTTTGAGATCAGTTATTATTTTAATACTTTTAACGCACTTAGACGTTTATAGTTCATTCTTCTTAAATGAATTAAGTTTATTATTCTTTTATCCTTCATATATTATGTATAATTGATTATTAGAAATTAGGTTAACTAATTGATCCTTGAATCTATGATTGTTAATTACTTTATTTATTTATTTATTGTCTTCTCTAGTTTGGACTGAACACACGAAATACTTAAGACATGATACCTTTGATTCTTTATTTTCTTGTATCCCATTTGATATGAGAAACACTTGCGCAATTTACTCGACGATTTTTTCAATGATCTAGTTTGTCACGGTGAATGCATGTCGATGAACATAACAAACACATCCAATACGTTCAGATGAGAAATAGTATTCTTGTGATTTTTTAAAACTTTCGTTGGGGAATTAAAATCAAGTATATGACTAGGCAACCGATTGATCAAATAAGTTACGGCTAGAACTCCATTAGACCAATTTTATTTTTTTATTTTTTTGAACATTTTGATGCAGTGCGGAAGCGATATTTACGTTGATTCAGAAGGAATACTGTAATGACCCATTCTTTGTGTGCAAGCCATTTGCCCAATTGGTGTAACGCCCCAAAATTTTAGAATAAAAAATTTATTTGTTCTATATACTATATTTTTATATTTTGAAAAATTAAAGGATTAAAGTTAAATATACTTTAATTTCTTTTTTATTTTGATATAATTAGATATTAATAGAACGAGATTTAGTACATCAATATTGAACTCATTTTGTAGCTTGCAACTAATTAGAAGTTTTCGACTCGAGAACAGTTATTTTGGATAAAACCCCATTAAGTTAGATCCAATTAAAAGAAAAAATAAGGATAATTTGAATTGTAAATAATTTATAACCTAAGTCAATTTCTTCTTGCTGCAACGTATGTGTATAGATGACATAAGTGGGAATCATTAGTGGTTTTTTTTTTTTTTATATATAAAGACAAATTCTAATCCTATTTTATTTAGAACTCCACTATTCTCCTTCAATTCTAACAGTGTATTCCAAGGCAAATGAGAATAAATTCCAAATTTTACCACGTATCTTATGTTAAAATGAAAAAAAAAAATTTCAATTATATGATTGGCATTGGTGTATACAGTATACTCTATATATTGAAATCCATTCATATTAAAACTCTTTGACCTTTTGAAACCAATTTCTTGCAATACACGATTTCCACTTTACAAGCAACTCAATATAGGCTAGGTCATAATTACCTATGTATATATATAGAGGACATGAGATTAGAGCTTTTACACACACACAAATACATATATACACAGATGACAGCGGAGAGAGAGAATAGCGTTGAAAATCAAAAAGTTTACATACATAAAAGGAGTATTTGGTGAGAATTAAAATTAAATTTTTAATAAATTTCGATAAAAAATTTTAAAATGTGTGGTTGAAAAATTGTGGGACCCACAAAAGATATGGTTAATATTAATTTGCATCAAACAAGCTCAAAATATTTTTTCAATCAATAAATATTCACCAAAGCAGAGAAAAAGATGTGGAACATGCAATCATATTTTCTTTCGAAAAAATTCGTTTGATCTATTAGGGTAGGATACTTTAGTGCAGGTAGTTCGTTTCCGTATACATTTATATTCGGTAATTTATATATGAATTGTCAGCGGACCTAATTCGACCTAACGAAATGTAAACTTATTCGAAAACTCAAAATACTAATAATGAATGTCTCGCTTTGTCATTGATATACTCCATAAGAAATGTGGTATGAAGTGTCATTTTTATTATTATTTAATTATCCCTGAAAACTGCGCTCACTTTTATAATAATTTTACAGATTAGTTTAAGTCAATTGAATTTGTAGCAGTCTGGTGATGCAGGCTGCTAGTGTATTGAAAAAAAAAAATAAACATTAAGTTTTCTGTCTTTAAATTTTTTAGTTAGTTTAATTTAATAAAAAATATATTATTTAATTAGTTGGGTGATTATATTCTTTAAAAATACAATTTTCATGTTTCATTTAAATTTATGGATATTTCAATTATTTTATTTTAAACAAATTTATTTTTATCGTTTCGCATTTAACCTAAATAGAAGTAAGTATTTGGTAACACTTCAGGATTTATGAAAAATGTGAGGTGTTACAATTGGTACTCAAATTCAACCTAAATTTCTCTTAAAGGAATGTCATGTATTCGAATTTTGGAGACGCGGTAGAAATTTGTGAAGGATAAAATGAGTTAGGCTCTCCCAAAGCAGATAATATATAAGTTAATGGCTTGGATACATAAGTTAGGTTGTTACAAAAAATCTGCATTTTTTGTAATGATCCAACATTTGTGCCAAATCAACTAATTTATATTGTGTTCGCTCTAAAGAGTTTAGTATATCTTACCCCTCACAAATTTCTATTATGTCCCCAGAATTCGAACGTATTAAGTTGAATTTTGGTATTAATTGGGTAAGTTGTCCAATTGGTACCATAATTCAACTTAAATCTGTTTTATGGAAAATGTCATGAGTTTAAATCTTGGAAACGTGACAGAAAATCGTGAGGGATAAAATGAACTATGCTCTCCTAGAGCCGATGGTATGTAAGTTAACAATTTAAGCATAGACGTTGGATCGTTACAAATATACTAAAATATTCATTGATTATTTGCAAGAATATCAAATATTTGATTTGATCAACAAAGTAATTATTCATGTCGGAATACTAGTTTTGATTAAAATTTGGAGAAAATCTCAGCAATTAATATTTTATTTTAATTCGATTATTTTTTCCCCATTAACGCTACAAACCTTATTGATAATAATTGAAAAACTTAATTTACGACTAATCTTAATAAATAACTAACTCCTAATTAACAACTAATATCTAGACAACAACAAAAATTAAAAGTCCTAATCGGAATTGAATTCCGAATGTATTTAATAAAGAAAATACTAATAAAAATTAATTAAAAATTCAATTTGCATCACATTTGTTCGGAATATGAGTGCACCTTTGGGGGTGTCAACGAGCCGAGTCGAGTCGCGAATCGAAACTTTTTTCTCGGATTCAACTCGAGTAAAAATACTTTACGATTTTTTCAGTCCGAGCCAAATTGAACAAAAGCTCGGCCAAAAAATTTAGGTCCGACCCGAGCTTCGGCTCAAGCCTTAGCGAGTTGAGCCGACTCGACTTTTTTTTTTTTTTTAATTCGTGACAAATTTAATCTTTTTAAAGAAAAATTAAAATATGTGCAATTTATACGTATTATAAATAATAACTAAATAGTAACATATAAAAAAGTTACAGCTAAAATTAAAAGAAAAAATTAAAAAAAGAGTGACAGGCAAGTTTTTTTTTTCTTTTTTTAGGCTCACGAGCTGATCTGGCTCGGGCTTTTTCTGGGCCGAGCCGAAGCCGGCGAACCATTTTGTGATCCCTAATGTCCCTTGTAATATCAAAGTTGTGTCTATCTTTTGATTAGTCACCATATCATTAATTCTTTAGACATGGATAACACCTCTGCTTTTTATTTTAACCAATATATCCAAGTAGCAAGAGATTTATCATTAATAAATGTAAAAAATATATTTATAATCATCATAGGAACCAACGTGCGCAGGGTCCATAAATATATATGAATTAGTTCATGCAACTTAGAAGAAATAGATGAAGGGTAAACAAATTTGTTTAGCAAATTGACAAACTTTACAATACTGTATTTAATAGAAATAGTTCGAAAAAGACTTGATAAAACTCTACTTGATAAGAGTTGATGGAAAGTATGGTTGAAAAATTACGGATCCTATGAAATGTGTGATTAAAATTTACTGTTAACTTTGAATTAAATTTTAATCCATTTTTATAGCTAAACCAAACATGGTCATAATATGCAACAATATTCAAAGATTAAGAAACTCCTTAACAAAACGGACCAACTAAAGATATAGTCATAATTCATAAGTCGTGTGTGCACTTATATATAAATGAAAAACATCAACAAGAAAAATGAAAAAGATATTAATCTATAATTTTAGTTCAATTTTGTTTATGTATTAGAATAAAAAAGTTAAGCTAACAAAATTGTTATTTCACTTTCCGCGGAGGGAAAATTCATTTACTTGAAGCTACAAGCATCTAATTTAAATTTAAAATTAGAATAAATAAAAAAATACAAGAAAATGAGGAGAAACACAAAAACGTAATCAAATATATCATAAAGGGAAACCAATAAATGTTTGATTGAAGAGATTCATGTAATTCTTGAAAAAAAAAAAATGCTGACTAAATTCTATTAAAGTATTTATTAAAAATATGATTTAAATTCCACCTAAGCATGGGCTTAATTTGTTATATTTTTATGGCTTCTTTAAATGTACACCTTTTCAGGTTGCAAGTCACACCACATTCTTTTCAGGGTTTCCTTATCAATCATATAATACATGGATTATACAAACCTACTTGGTTAGACTTTCAGAAGAAAAGACAAAAATTTCCTTTATGGCATTATTTTAGTGACAAAAATTCATTTTTCATTGCACACTTTTTTTTATCACACATTATTCTAATAAACTAATTATTTTAAGTGGATTCATAATTTTTTTTCTACTTTTTAAATATACATTTTTTAAATAATCACTTTTTACAAAATTTATTCGGACTCAAACATGGACTTATTCACGTGGTGTATGTTGAACAACTTGAAACATTAATCAATGACGTATTTACACCTTGTTTGATTTCAATTTTTTTCAAATTTTTTTCTTCTTTTCAACCACACATTTTTCAATAAAATAATATTACATACTATTTTAATTTTTTTAACCGTATATTCTCTATCAATCTGCTAATCCAAAAGGGGCTCAAACTATGTGTTATGTGTAATAAACACATTGTTATTTCATTTAAACTATTTATAGTGAGTACATTATAAATTAATATGCAACAGTGTAAACATTAAAATTAGAGTGTGTTTGAGTCACATTATTTTGAAAGAATATATTTTTGAATAGTAGATTGATAGCGAATGTGTGGTTGAAAAGAAATAAAAAATTATTGATGTGATGGAAAATATTATTTTATTGAAGAAGGTGTGGTTGAAAATAAGTAGAAGAATGAGAATGAAAATTTTAATGTGTATCAAACATGAACTTAATGTATTTCCATAAATCGAAGTTTCATAACACCAACTTTGTGACCCAAAGAGAGGCACCGCGGTTTAGAGTTTGTTCATTCATCTTTAATCAATAGTAAACTTTTTACTTCTTTCCGCACTTTGAGAGAGTCTTGATATGCATGAAAGTTTTATATGCTAAAGTAAATAGCATGCATTACAAGATATTAGATAGTTTAGTAAATATCGAAAAGCAAACGAGTTACTTATTTTAATTTTAAGAAAAATACTTATTATTGTACAAATTACTATCTCGAGCATGATACTAGAAAAATCATATATTCTTCAACTAATATTTTTTCACATCAACTAATAAAGTATCACTTCACCTAATTCTTATCTGCCTTTTCAAGTTTCCTACTTCAAAAAATAATACATGATTCTTTTCCCTTTCAATTTCTAAACTTGTAAAAAGAAAAAAAAAAAGTATAATTATTTAATATTTCTACTTTTTTCATCTTTTTTTATATGCTATTTGAAGAAAATAAAACACAAAAAAGCCACAAAACAAGATACCCCCAAATGCCACACACAATATATCTAATGTCCCTTCTGTCCTCGCTTTTCTTTCTCTCCTCTCTTTCTTCATTTCAAGATACTCTTTGTACCTCCTGTGTCCTTCTTCAACTCTGTTTCTTCCTTTCCCCCTTTTACACTCCATTGCTCTGTGTAAAATACCCAAACACTCCTTCCCATTTTTGTGCATTCCATCCATGTCCTCAATCTCTAAACTTATTTCTCTAATCTGCATCATCTCCCCTTCCTCGGACACACAGCACGTGACCACTATACCACACTGCACGTGACCACGAGAAACGGCTAGGATTGAAGCAAAACGCACCTGCACTTCCCCAGTCAACCAGTGGCGTTGTACAGTAACAGGATTGTGAGATGAGAGGTTCACTGCCAGCCGTCGGATTGGGTCTATCAGAATCCAGCTCAGCGTCATATCTTTGAAAATTACCGTACACGTATCGTCTCCGTCCGGTTGTTTAATGGGTGTGGGGATCAAGTCTTTTGGCTCTAGCAGGTCAATCCTGAAGGGTGAGCACCGGAACCAGCCGGTCACCGTTTCTGTTTCTTGGACTTTACTGAAGATTAATTTGTCTTGGTAGTGTATATCAACGGCTGATATCAATTCTGATGGCGGTGGTGCTGATGGTGATGAAGAGCGGCCTTCTACCAAGAGAGGGAAGGCGTGGGCGAAAAAGCTGCGGGGCCCACCATCGGGATACGTGGAGATGACCTGGCAGACACGAGGAGACCTGGTGGAAGGCCACGTGGAGTGGCATGTTTGGGACCACAAGTGATCTTGAGAAGAAAGGTGGCGGAGGGTAGTGGAGGAGCAACTTGTGGCGGCGAGAGTGGCGCCGTCTAAACGAGGGAGGATGTGAGCTTGTATGATATCTGTGTGCAAACTGGAAAAACTGCTGGTGGTGGTGGTGCTGTCTTTTTCCGCCGTGGCTGCGGTGGTGGTAGACGTTGGTGCAGTTGTCATTTATTGAGACTCACCTCCTTCTTTTCTCAAGCTTTACAAAGGGTGAATGTATGTTAAATAATTGGGCTTTGGAATTTTGTAATGTCAACTTTATATAGTGGTCTAATATTTATTGCTAGTACGAAATTACCCTTGGATTATGTACTACCTCGAATTTTAATGAATGGTAGCTTCATAATGAAGTAATTTGTGAACAGCATAACAAATGTCCATGGCTAATGTGGCATATTTTTTTAGCAGTAAAAAAAAAAAAGTTTGACCCATTGACATGACAACGAAGTATCAACGAATGGACAAAATAACTCCTACTCACTCGGAACATGAAATCAATTCTATTCTCAACAGTATGTTGAACGTCCTAATATAGTCATTGTTTGGTCCCCATTTCGGAAAATTTATACATTTTGGAATAGTGATAAATGGGAGAACATATTGTTGAAAAATAATGAAAATTTTTAAATTTGTGTGTTATTTTATTTTATTTGAAAACGCGTGATTAAAATTAAGAAAGAGAAAATTTTTTAAAATTTTAGTAGGGGCCAAACAAGGGAATAAAGTTGTACATGTGCACAATGTTAATAAATGAATACTGCCGAGACTTCAAATCAGAACTTCTATTTCCTCTGATATTAGACTCGTGAACTATTTGATATAAAAGTTTAAACTATAAGATAGACTTTATGTATTTTATTTAATTCTTATCATTGACAATGTATACATCTTTAATATTTTAATTTTAATTTCAATACTGATGGGACACATTGAAAAGCCCAAAACCGGCTTTTTAATGCTAACCTGGTATTATATATATATAATATATTAATATTAGTCTTCATCTAGAAATTTACAATTCTTACGTTCATAATCTGGAGAGACGTTACATCATCGTGTACGACGCTAGACATACACTGGAACTGAGTTTTGTTTGATTTGACTATTTAATTGTAATTAGGTAAAAAAAAAAAATCACAATTTGTAGTCCAAAATTGATAAGCATGACCAATTATTTAATGTCATTTTCGAGCAACATCACGAAGATAAACACTGCATGCCAAAGTGCATGAATGGGCCTAAAGAAAGGTCTTTTGTTCTTTTAAGTTATTTGATTGATCACTTGATAGGACTTAATCTTAAATTCGAAAAGTGTGCGTTGAAATTATTAATTGGATAAAGAAAGCTCTATCAAGGGACCTGTTTTGAAATATTCGCACTCGTAAAATTGTGTTTTATGATCGTGTTGAGCCGTTCTTGAAACGTTGACTTTTTATTCGATTTTACTGAAATTAACTTTTATCTTACTTTCGTTTTTCTCTCTTACAACTTAAAACTTTCGTAAAAATTATATTTGATTTACAATGAATAGTACAAAATATGGTTTTTTCATTTTTCATAATCAACAATAAAGTAAGGCGTATGGTAAAAGGAATCAACACTTGTTATTTTTTTGACCATTCAGCATCTGTTGACTAAAAATAAGTTGGACCCATCTACTTACTTATATTATTCGGCTATTTATTTTTGACATTGAAATATGAACCATAATGACCCGGCCTTACATGCAGATGGATGCATGGACCAAAATTGTTGAGTGATGTAAATTGTGATGTTGATGTATGGTTTATTGGCTTCTATGGTCTTCTCGTGAAATTCTCGAAAATGGGCTAAATAAATTTATGATTTGCTCGAGAATAAATTTTATAAAAAGTAATATTTTTTAAAAATGTGTTATTAAAAAGTAGAGAAAATTATATATTTATGTACAAAATTATTATTTTTGAAAAATTATATATTTAGAAATGAATTTGGAAAAAAATGAGACTTAAAGAATCTATATCATATATGAACTTAATAAGAAACACTCAAATGTTAAAACTACACATCCTTAGTGTCGTGATCTCGAGATTTTTTATTTGTTACTCCAGTAATCTATATGATTTAGTGTTCGCTTTGCTAAGTAGTATACCAAGACTGATTTTGGAATTTTTTTTTTCGTTCATTCGTCCTTTTTTATCAAATAAATTTAATAATCAGGTTATATATGAAGATCTTATTGATTTCCCTTGTGACGAGTATACTTTTACTTAGTCATCGTGTCTAATTCAATATACTAAACTATTTTCAAACTAAAGAGAGACAATAAACAGAAACTCTAAAGCTCGTCTATAGATGAATGAACAACTCAGCTTGAAAAAAGTCATAAAATTGATATGAAATTTAAAGCTTCACGCAAGAATTATTTTATTTGAATTTTTCAACATAATAATATCTTGGAAATCCAATTAGATGGAATAAAATGCCAGTATTTTGTGAATGAACATCAAGATTATGTCGTTAGTCCACCCAGAAGGTAGAGAAATCTGATATTTTGGACTTCACTTTTTTTGGCTACATGAAATTTCAATTTAATAGCGACATGATTGAAAAAGTTGAGAGTGACATTTTGCTGTCAACATTAGTATCAGTTATTATATAATATTTTTTTCATATTATTTTAATTGATGAGAAAAATAATATATTACATATAAGTATGTTCATATGTAATAGGAACAGTGGCGGACCCAGACTCTCGAGTCAGCACGGGCGATCGTGGACCGTCGACCGTTGTCAACAATAAAATATTAAAAGCCCTGTTTGATGCCTTTTTTTTTTT
>CAIGRB010098736.1:1604-20424 GCA_903798255.1 Fraxinus quadrangulata
TGTTGAGAGTGTTTGATTCGGGGTCCTTTCTTTTACGTCTTCTCTTTCTTTTATACTCACTTGATAGTTTCTTTGTGAAGAACTGCTTGGAAACTGCTTGGTTTTCTATAACTACCCACTTTCTTTATGATGGCTGATTTGTCGTGAAACTGTCATCTCTAACTGTTGCCACGATTCTTTTTTTCAATCGTCCACAACTGGAATCCTTGGATCGTGGAGCGTGATGGGATTGCTTAATAATTGCTTCAATAACTACTGCTTTGGATAACCATGATGTTTCATGTTTGCCAAGATTCTGGGCAACTCGAAGATTTGGACGAGAACGGGCTCATTCATTCTGGGTGACCGCAAGACATTCCATTCGCTCAGATTTTGGGTGATGACGTTACTTTGTTATGAGGCCTCTTTTGCATTTATCAATGGTCACATTAAGGCATTTGTCCTGAACTTCCCAATTGGGTTTTATTCCTTGGGTTATTAAATTTGGACTACACTTTTTGTGTGTTAACAAACATATTGACGGTCAAACGGGAGTTGACTTGTAGAACAATAATCGAAGGATATTGTTATCAGATCATAATTTGCTTCCATAACTATCATTCGACTCAAGAATACAATTTCGATTTATTGGTAGAATAGGTCGAGATTAATAGATGTATCTCAATTGGTCAATAATTGATCCAATTTGCAACATCTATTGGAACTTTAGTCTTGTGAGTCCGATTAGGTCACGCTCTTGACTCTAATAAAGGTGTAACTTAATTGATCTACTACAATAAAATCTAAAAACTTTTGTGCAATTATGAAACCCTAATTGTGCATTATAAATATGCCATTTGTGGGCACATTTCTCATGTTTTAGGGCTAGCCACATTTTCATATTTTCCATAGAAGGAGACACCTAAGGAGAACAAGTGAAAAGATCTAAGGGATGAAGCACTTGACTAGGCTATTAATAGCTCCTTCAAGATTATCATCTCACCTTTTATGTGTGAGGATTTAAAAAAACATCCAGTAATCTCAAAGTGATCTAAAATCCATTATTCGGTTGGGTTTAATCTTCAAAAGAAAATTAATTTCATCTTGTGATGATTAAATCCAATAACCAACACCTTTAAGAAAAAAACGCTAGAGCACAAGTGATTCTTCCCAAAAATATATATATATATAAAAAAAACTTTAAGGAATTTGAATTTGTATTTTGATGAATTGGAGAACTTAAATTATTTTTTCTTGCATTTGGAAATGAAAATCTATCACCTATTTATAGATTTTCATCATATACGACAAATAGATTTCCACAATTCTTTTCAAATTTTCATGACACAATACCAGAAATCAAATTTGAAACTAGCCTAACGGCTATTTTTTATCCACGTGCGTGGACATGGCATAGCAATTTCAGCCCAAGTGTATTGCTCTCATTCCAATTCATTTATTTGGGCTCAATTTAACTCATTTCATATATAATTTAGGCCCAATATAATTAGGAACAATTATATAACAGTTGCATCATATTGACATCAGAGCGAACGCGCTCTGCCATCATGTCGCTAAATGGGGAAGAACACAGCTTGCGACATACATACCACCGGATGAATTACTGCTCAAGGATGAAAACACAACTCTATATCATCAAGTGGATACACTAACAGCACAATTGGATGTCGCGACATCTTGGAGAAACTAGCAGACAAGCTGGGGATGAATATAATGATGAGAATCCGTATGTCCGTAGGTGCGACCCCGCGAGGTTCGGAGACAAATGGTGATCGCTATTGGGAAGAATGATTTAAGGTGGATCAGCCTGAATTCTACAACTAGAAAAAACCAAGAGATTTTATTTGGAAGTTGATGACAAAAAATAGAATTTTAAATATAATTCAACTAGTTAAGCTCATTACTTGGTACTTCAAAATGATAAGATGAAAGGCCAAACATTTAAGTATCGCACTTCAAAAATAAAACAATATAAGAAATATTAAGATATAAAAATTGTTGAGGTGTGACCAAAATTCCACATGATATGGTGTTTGGTTGAATACAAGAAGTTTAAAAAGATTTGATTTTGGGAGTCGTAATTAATAAAGATCAAGTTTCATCAAGAACTATAAGTTTGGCTTGGAAAATGACTCTGAGGTGAAGAAAAATACTTTGGAGGCATAATTATCGAAAGTGGGTAGGGGCGGCGCCCCTATTGAAAGAAACATCCCAGGGGCCAAGACGTCACCATGATGGGTTTATCTCGATTTTTTTGAATTTTAGGTTTTCTTCTTCATCTAGAACTTCAAAAAAAAGGCTCCACATTATTGTATCTCCATATACACATTCAGTAACATCTTGAGAGTTATAAAGTTTAGATTTCAATTGAGAGCATTGAAATCTTGATATTGTTAACACATTTATTATTTATTATAGTGAAATTCTCCTCTTATGTCGTGATTTTTGTCCCATCTTGGGTTTCTACATAAATATCAGTGTTCTTAATTATTTCATTATTGCCATTAACTTGCAATCAATTCATAACAAGAGATATCAGAGCAAAGTTGATTTTTCTTAAGGCAACAATGAAATATGATATTCCATTATGGGATCAAAACACGATATTTACTCTATGACAAGTGAAGATGCCGGTGATTTTTCACAGTTGAATTTAGAGGAAGCCTTGCTTGTCTTCAACCTTGACGTATAATGAAAAGAAGGTAGGGATCGAAAAGTCCAATCTGAAATGCATCTACATCTTTCAAATTAAATTCTTTAAAATGTTCTAAAGGAGAAAAGCGAAGTTGCGTTATGGTTGAAGTTGGAGTAACTTTGTATGAAAAAAAGCTTGACCAACAAGTTACACTTGAAACAACACTTGTATTCTCATTGAATATGTGTCATTAGATGATTAGTTAACCATGTTTAAAAAAATTGTGGTCGATTTGGAGACATTGAAAGTTAAATATGATGATGAGGACTTGGCTCTAATGTTGTTGTGTTCGTTGCCGCCATCATAAGTGACTTTTAGAGTTACTATTCTCTATAGTCAGGATATTCTCACCGTGGAAGAGGTCTATGATGCTTTACTAACTAAGAAGAAGATGAGATATCTTGTTGGAGGATCTGGGAGTCAGGCTGAAGTCAGGTTGTTTATGGGAGAAATCAAGATATGAACCTTGGTGGAAATATAAGGGGCATAACGAAATCCAGACATACAGAGAAAACATGTTACTTTAGTAAGAAAAAATTGCATATTAGAGTTGATTGTTATACTTTGAAAAATAGAAATAAGGCTGCTAATGCAATTGATAAAGGAAAACAACTTATAAACACAGCAGAGGCTAAAGTTGTGGAAGATGGACAAAGTGAAAGAGAGCTGATTGTGATTTCTGACATGAGTTCCAAACCTTGTGAGGAATGAGTTCTTGACTTGGTATATGCTTTCCAAATGTCCCAACAAGGACTGGTTTACAACATTTGAAGGAGTTTCGAGAGGTGCAGTGATTATGAGAAATAACGCGCCTTGTAAAATTGTCAGAGTTGGTATAATCAAAATGTTCGATGGGGCTATTAGAACACTTACAGATGTAAGGTATGTTCCAAAACTGAAAAAAAAATCTCATATCCTTGAGTGTACTTGATTCAAAGGATTATAGATACACTGGTGAGTGGAGTTTTGAAGGCAAGCCAAGGTGCTCTCGTTGTCATAAAGGGACATAAAAACTATAAACAGTTGTACCTTTTGTCGAATCCATATTAATAGGGGATGCATCAGTTTCTACTTCTTCTTTGACATATAAAGAAATTACAAAACTTTGACATAAGCAATTCAATTATATGAGTGAGAATGGTATGATAGAATTGAGTATGAAGGGACTTCTTGATGGATAGAAGACCATGAGATGAATTTGTGTGAGCATGGTCTCTTCGGGAAATGGAAAAGAGTCAGATTCACTAAAGGAAGACACTATACGAAGGGAAAAGTTGAATATATTCGTTTAGATCTTTGGGGACCGGCTGGGTGCCTTCAAACGGATGTGTTTATTACTTGTTGACAGTAATTGATGACTTCTCCAATAAAATTTGTGTATTCTTCTTAAAGTAGAAGAGTGATGTGTTTGGGAACTTTAGGGAGTGAAAAACAATGATAGAAAGTAGATTGGAAAGCAAGTGAAATATCTATGCACAGATAATGGGTTGGAGTTTTGTTATGATGAATTTAATAGCTTCTGTAGGGCTGAAGGCATCTTGAGACATCGACGGTGCCTAGAACTCCCCAACAGAATGGTGTGGCAGAACGGATGAATAGAACTTTGATGAAAAAAAGTTTGTTGTATACTTTCAAATTCTAAGTTTCCTAAGACCTTTTGAGGTGAAGCTGCTACTACGGTTTGTTTTTTTTATTAATGCTCACTCTCGACTGCCATTGAGAAAAAGACACCGGAAGAGGTATGGTCTGGCAAACCTTCTTTTTTTTTTTTTTAAAGATTTTTGGGTGTCCTGCTTATGGTCATGTGGATAATGGAAAGTTGGAGTCTAAATCTAGAAAGTGCATTTTTCTTAGGTATAATTCACGTGTGAATGGGGTATAAATTGTTGTGTCCTGAGATAAGAAAAGTGGTCGTTAGTAGAGATGTGGTATTTGATGAACTTACTATGGTGCATGGTTCACCTAATGAGGATTCTGATAAAATTGAGGAACAAAATCATTCAACTCAGATGGAGTTGAAAGTTGGTCTAAGGGGATAATTAGAGGTTTTAAAACAGTCTACTACAAATGAGCTTAGTTCAGAGTTGACAAACAATATTTTTCCTACCCACTAGCAACACCACAATATTTAATTGCTAAGAATAGATCTCACAGACAGATTAAACCTCCACAATAGTATGGAGAAGCAGATTTGATAGCTTATGCATTGAGTGTAGCTGACAGTACTGATTTCACTACAAAGCATGCTACATATTCAGAGCAATCAGTTGCAGTGATTCTAGTAGATGGTTGGTTGCTGTGTAGGAATAGATTGAGTCATTGAATAAAAATAATACTTCGGACATGGTGAAATTACCTAAGGATAAAAAGCTCGTTCACTACAAATGGGTGTTCAAAAGAAAGGAAGGCGCAACAAAAATTAAAGGTGAAGGTATAAGGTCAGATTAGTAGCAAAGGACTACAGTCAAATTCTAGGTGTTGACTTCATAGATGTATTCTCACCAGTTGTGAAGCATAGTCCTATTCAAGCTTTACTTGGAGTAGTGTCTAAAAATGACTTAGAGCTTAAGCAGATGGACATAAAAAATGTAGGATTGGCTTTTTTATCTTTTCTTTTCGTCTCTTTTTATTTTTTCCTTTTCTTTCACATTTTGGTCCAAAAAAAAAAAAATGCTTGTGTACATCACCATTTACATATTCTGTAACTTTTACAAAATACGAGTGACGATAAATTGAATTAAAACTATTAAAATCTTTTCACCACTTAAATAGTTATATATGTAATGTGGGTTAATGGTGGGGAAATTTTTTTTATTTTGTTGGTGAGATTTTCACTTAGTCAAATATCGTCACATCGTCTATTGATAAACAAATCTGTAAATTGTGATGTACATATAATACAATCAAATTGTGATTTTTTTATTAAAATATTTTCAATTTTGTTTTTTACTGAAACTAAATGCTGATTATAGATTTTATGTTCATTGTCCCAATGGTCATTGATCACGTGTATATTTTCGATTGTTCACTGAAATTTAAGATATCAAGTTTTGGTCACTAAACTTTTTAAATCGTTAAATGTTACTCACCAGAACAACATTTGTTTCAAACCGTTAACAAAATTAGTGACATAGTTAACGGAATGCACACATGATGCCTCGTCACGCCTTTAATAAATTGTTTCGTCTTCGATTGCTCACTAAAGTTTGAAAAACGACTTTGATTGCACACTAAACTTTGAGGTTGTTGAATTTTGGCCACTAAACTTCTAAATGAAAAGGATCTCTATTTGTTGTTCGTTAAAAAATGTGTACCGCAAACGCACGGATAGCGTAACTAAAAAGCTGGACAAAGGAGTTCGAATTGTCGATCCCACGAGAAGTGATTACTCAATTACACAATAGTTAAATTTAATTTTAACATATTTTTGTAGAATTTTAAACAATTTTCACCATTTGAAAAATTCAAATTATTTGTGTATTTTGTTGTTAATTTTAAATTTATTATGTATTTCGTTGTAAAATCCAAATTTTAATTAAATTAATTGCTTGTTCCCTTACAAAATCCATTTAGCTAAATTTACTGTGTGTTTCATTACAAAATTTTAAATTTTAATTAAATGTATTGTATGTTTCGTTACAAAATCTATCTAATTAAATTTATTGTGTGTTTTCTTGTAAAATCCAGATTATATTTTAATTTATCAAGCTAGTCTGCTTCCATAAATAAATGTGTTTACACACGCATACTCCATTTATTATTGAATATTTCAATTTGTCTCTTTGGAAGTCTAAAAATAGTGTTCACTTCTCAAAAAGGGTAACCAAATCTGCCCTTTACTTTAAAGACATGGTGACGGCAATGAATCTTGGCCATTTGTCCTAAGCTGAAAAATAAATGTCATATCAAAAATCAACTTTTCATCTCTAGTCACCATACCATTCAATTATTGAAAGAGTACCAAATTTATTTATTTATTGGCATCAAGTGGGTGTAAAATGTTCACTATAAATTATAGGTCATATGGAAAGAGTAGAAGACAACAAAAAAGGTATTTAAAGAAACAATTTTTAGCCTTTGGATTGATTGCTTGATTTGGACAAAAGTCTCCCATTCCAATCTCTACCATATGAATTTCTCCTAATTGAAAATATATCAGTCTTTTCCACTGCAGTTTCAAGATTTAACAATGAAGTTTTAGACATGCCAACTGCTAATTTTTTTTATAAATAACTAATTTTCAAATCTAGAACAAGATAGAAGAAACAGTGTTCCAAATGACAAGATCATGACTAACCAAGCAAATATATTAAATAGAACTCAATTATTCAAGTACGAAAGACCAAATCTTTATATATGTACACATAAAAATCATCCCTAGCAATAACAAGTTCTATATCTGAAAATGCTAAAAGCCAGCTTTAGCTTCTCTTTCGCTAGCCAATTTTGCCAAAGAATTTGCAAAATTTTGCATCTCCATGAGTGAGAAAGAGAGGAGTAAGCTTTTTTTCCCCTTTTTTAGTAAATATAAAAAAAGAAGTCAGAAAATTTTGGGTGGGCCACTTACCACCCTTGCCCAAGTGTGCATCCGCCCCTACTTGGCCTTCACGCCTAGCAACACTTTACGTTTTTTAGAATCCTGCTAAAAAGGATAGTTCGTGGATAACGTGCATCGATAGTAGAGTTATTAATAGAATTACTATCAAACATCAATTTCCTATGTCGAGATTCAAGGACTTGCTCGACAAATTGGTAGGTTCTCAATTGTTTTCTAAACTTGATCTCAAGAATAGCTACCACCATGTTTGGATATGTCTTGGGGATGAATTGAAGACTGCTTTTAAAACTAGAGAATCACTCTATGAGTGAAGGGTGATGTCGTTTGGCCTATGCAACATTCCTAGCAGATTTGTGAGGTTAATGAATTATGTACTCAAGTTTTTTGTTGGAATATTTGTCATGGTTTATTTTGACGACATATTGATTTTTAACCGTTGGGTCCAATGTTGTAATTGACGTGTTTGTAAACAAAAAATGTCTTAATTGAACCCTTGTAAAAAGTCGAGGATTTGGATGCAATTTTGTATAGATGGGTTAGGTTAGGGTTAGATGTTGAAAATAAGAAAAACGCGACGCTGAAATTTCGCTAACTGCTCGTTTGACTCACGTTAGAGCGCAAGAAACAGAATAGTCGTCGCCTGCCTTTCCCCTCGAGCGACAACACCCTCGCTCGAACGAAAGGCTCCTTCGCTTGAGTGACGTATTTATGCGGCCAGACCTAATTCATGATTTTGAAGAGTTTTACACGGCCCATAACACATAAGCGTCCCCAACTATAAATACAGATGTATGAGACGAATTTCATAAGGTTGTTTTATTGTGCTTTCATTGGATAACACATCAATATCATATTTTGACAAATCCAAGAGCATAATTCTTTTGTGAAAACAAACATATTATTCTTGTGATCCGGTAACCTGGTTTTGGAAAACATCAGAGGTTCTAATCCAAAACACCTGACTTCTTTAATATTTTGAGGAATGAATTCAAGAGCAGGAAGAAGAATAGGAATAGGTGATTCCTGGGTATCCAATTGGAAGAGACGTGTGCAAAAGATTGTGAGTCTGTAAGTACAGTAGATCTTTGAAGCTACAGGAGGTAGATCAGGAGGTATAGTGGAGTTGGCTGGACAGTATCTACGGTAGCAGATCGTAAGACTGGAATGAGCAGTAGATCTTGAAGTTGCAGGGTTTACAACAGCTAGTGAAACTAGTTTGGAAATGAACTGTAACACACATTGTCTATAGTGGAGGTAAGTGGCTTAGTCCCAGAGTTTTTACCAAGTTGGGTTTCTCTGTCATCAAACTTTGTGTTATTTATAGCTTTTCAAATATTACAACTGTAGTAATTCAAGATAGGAAAATTGGACTGTATGCTTAACCATCTATAAACTAATTAAAAGTGACTTATTGCGTACGGAATTATACAATTAACAACCAACAAGTCACTTTTAATTGTTTTTAGATGGTTAAACAAACAATACAATTATCCTAAATTGAATTGTCGCAGTTTGTAATAAGAAAGCAATAAATAACACAAATATTGATGACAGAGAAATCTAACAGGATAAAAAATTTAGGACCAAGCCAGTTACCTCCACTTTTTTATTTTTTTCTTTTCCTCTTTTTATTTTTTCCTTTTCCTTCACATTTTGGTAAAAAAAAAATGTTTGTGTACATCACCATTTACATATTCTGTAACTTTTACAGAATATGAGTGACGGTAAATTAAATTAAAACTATTAAAATCTTTTCACCACTTAAATAGTTATATACGTAAAGTGGGTTAATTGCGAGGAAATTTTTTTTAATTTGGTTAGTGAGATTTTCACTTAGTCAAATATCGTCACATCGTCTATTGATAAATAAATATGTAAATTGTGATGTAGAGATTGTACAATCGATTTGTAATTCTTTTATTAAAATGTTTTCAATTTTTTTTTACTAAAACTAATTGCTAATTACAGATTTTAATTTAATTGTCCTAATGGTCGTTGAACCTATGTGTATGTATTCGATTGATCGCTGAAATTTAAGATGTCGAGTTTTGGCCACTAAATATTTTAAATCGTTGAACGTTACTCACTAGAACAACATCTGTTTCAAATCGTTAACGAAATTAGTGACATGGCTAATGGAATACACATGTGACGTCTCGTCACGCCTTTAATACATTGCTACGTCTTTGATTACTCACTAAACTTTGAAAAACGTCTTCGATTGCTCACTAAAATTTGATGCAGTCGAATTTTGGCTACTAAACTTATAAAAATGACGTAAATTTGTTGTTCGATAAAAAATTTGTACCGCAAACGCACATATAGCGTAAAACTAAAAAGTAGGACAAAGAAGTCCAGATTGTCGATTTCACGAGAAATGATTACTCAATTTCACAATAGTTAAATTTAATTTTAACATATTTTTGTAGAATTTTAAGCTATTTTCACCTTTTGAATTTTAATTAAATTTATTGTCTGTTTCATTGCAAAAATTATTTAATTAAATTTATTGTGTGTTTTGTTGCAAACTCTAAATTATATTTCAATTTAATTTTAATAATGAAACACGCCATAAATTTGAATTTTTCAAATGATGAAAATACCTTGAAATTCTACGAAAATATGTTAAAATTAAATTTAATTTTTGTGTAATTGAGTAATCATTTCTCGTGAGATCGATAATCCGGATTTATTTGTCCGCTTTATTACTTTTATGTGATCCCGTTCACTTGCGATACACATTTTTTTTATCGAACAATAGATCGACATCGTTTTTATAGGTTTAGTGGTCAAAGTTCAATGAGCACTCGAAGACCTTTTTTGAAGTTTAGTGAGCAATCAATAACCTTTTTTTAAAGTTTAGTATGCAATCGAAAGACGTAGCAATTTATTAATAGTGTGACAATGTGCCACATGTGCATTTCATTAGCTAAGTTACTAATTTAATTAAAGGTTCGAAATAGATATTATACTAATGAGTAACATATAACATTTAGATAAATTTAGTGGGTAAAACTTGGCATGTTAAATTTCATTGAGGAATCGAAAACACATACACGAGTTCAGTGACCATTGACGCAATTGGCTCCAGATTTTACCCCTATATTCGGTTTGGTTTGAACTTCAATAAAACCCTGAACCAATTTTACTCCCTCTCTCTCTCTCTCCCAACCCAGACGCCGGCGGCGCTTTGCCTTCTTCTTCCCTTATACTCTCAGTAAATAATTAATCAGGTAATGTTATAAAACTTGCATCTTATAATATATTTTACTTTATTGCGTGCGTGAATTTTTCTTTTTTCCCAATCAATTGAGAGTTTCCCTCAGTTTTAATGTTAGATGTAAATTGTGTTTCCGCGTGTGCATATTTTATTTTCATATGTGGATGTGGAACAAGAATATCCTTGTATATTGATTGTTTTGAGCGCTCAACCTTTGGCTTGAAAACAGCCAATGACTAGAGCAATGAAGTTGTTGTACCTTTTAGAAGATTTTGTTGTTAATATACATGGAATGATGGAAAAATAATCAACACATCTATTTCCCCTATTGAGTTGGCAATGCTTGATCTATTGCAATATAGGGTTACATACACTTGGTAGCTGAATTTTAGGAGACTATGGATGTTTCCAGTGAAGCACGTTACAAACCAACACCTGAGTTCGAGGAGGATAAAAAAGATCCACTTGTCGAACTCAATTTAAAGGACTCAACGGAGCTATGGCTCATTCAGTGGCCCATTAATCAAGTAAAAATCTTTTTACTTACATCGTGTTCATTATCTACTCATATCAAATTGTAATTTTTTTTCAATTTAACTTGTTTCAAAATGAAATAATCAACATCTCTGGTGGAAGATTGTGTTTATCTCGAACATGAACGTGGATATGGATAAAAAATATTAACCGGTGCTACTGTTTTATTTCTTACCAAAGTAAATAGTTGAACCCACAAAATTTAACACAGTTGAATATCAAAAACTAATGTCCAGTTTCTAAAAATTTTCGGTCATGGTCTTCTATGTAAAGTTTTATCACATTGACTTCTGAAAGCAAACGTGTTAAAGAGTTTTCCCTCTATGTTTTCCTTTTCTATTTTCATCCTATAATGGTTGAAAAATTGAATTTCTGTGTATTTGACATTCTTTCCATCAAAACTCATCTTGCTTCTTGAAACAACTATACTGAACAAATGATTTTGTTTTTTAAGTGACTTCATCGTTGTTTGTTTTCAAGAGTCCTGACTTAATTACATTGTCCTGCTATGTAATGTAGGCTCCTGATTTTGACGGGCAAGAACTGTCATTAAAGCTTCACCGTGATGGACATTTGGGCAGTTTTGATGGTTCTTCTGGTAATTTGGGTTAAGCGCTGCCATATTTGCCTATGTGCAATATATTTTAGCTATTTCTTCACTGTTTTAGCATTGTTTTGTGGTGACAGGAAAATCGTATGAAGTGGTTAGTTTCAAATCCCAGGATCCTGAGGCAACAGTTTTCTTATCTTCGGCATCAGAGTCAAAAATTGGTACTCATTTTTGAGTTTTCTTGTCCTGCTTTATGTAGCTTTCTTGGATTGTTGCTTTTATTGACGTGATTAATTATAGAAATAATGAGTAATGTCATGTTTGCTATTAGTATATTAACATTTTGGGTATGCAATTACTAGTTGGACATTACTTGTACGGTACAAGTTCTTTTCAGATACAAATGCGAGGTAACATGATCAAGTTTTTATGGATTTGATAAAATAGAAGTTAGCAAAAATAATAATAATAATAATTGATATATTTCATAAATTTGAAGTTTTACTGCCTTTATCAACCTTCTATGTTTCTTTCATATCCTTATCCATCATTGTAATATGAACATGAGATAGGGCAGCTGATGCCCAGTTGTTTGCAAATACCTGAGAATGATTCTCTGCGTTGTGTACCTGCACTGAACTGTGGACAATTTAAAAAAAAAAATAAAAAAATTAGAATCTGTAGCCAACATCAAAAGTTAGTAGTTTGATTTTAAGAACTAGTTGTTTTCATGTTGTAAACTAGTTGACTTGATTTATCCATTTAGTTATCTTTTCTTGTTTGTGTTGGAACCATTACCGACCAACATGGTTGACATGCTAAAATAGAAGTTGCAACTGGCATATAACCTAGCACATGGATGGCCGCAACATACACGAACTGTGATTCAAATGTCATTTGCCAAGTGTTAATAACACATGATTTAATGGACTAGACTTCTTGTAAGTTAATTTATTTTTGGTTCTTATGTTGTTAACTGAAGCAAATAAATATGCGTGAAGTTATTTTTTTCACAAGAGAGAATGGACTTTGGACTTTCGACTGAAAATTATAGACAATTCTGTCATTTCTTGTCCCTTTGTGTTGGAGTAGTGCAGAAGTTACTGATTTGTCTCCTTTTATAGAGTTCTCCTTAATGTTGTGGTGAAATGTACATCGATAATTTGGTTTCATTTTCCATTGATGCATTATATTTCAGCTGGGAAGATCTCAAGGCGTGTATCTCTTGTCCATTACCCTGAACCTAGTGAACTTCAAAAGCACAATAGCAGTAATTTGAAAGAGATGTCTCAGAGGTCTTCTGCTGCTACTTCAACAATGTCGGGTCGTCACTTTGCAACTCCTTCTCAAAGTTCTCGGCAAAGAAGCTCTCAAATAATGAGTGGTTATGTTTCATCTGCGCCAAGTAGTAAAAACAAGAGTTCCATGTCTGGTCCTGGGGAATCTCCAAAGCCTCCAAAGAGAGGACGTGTTGATGAGTCGAGTAAGTCCACTGGTCAGTCTGCCCAAGATTCAGGAAGAGGAAATAGTGCAGTTACCTCCACTGGATCCTTGGAGCATTCTGACAAAAGAAAATCGAAGAAGCAAAAGAAAAGTGAGGTTTAAAGTGTTGTATGCTCGAGTATTTATAACATACTGTCTTACCTTAGTACTCTGGGTATTCATCTTTATAATATGTTGTCTATCTTTACTCTCAATTTGGAAGTTTTCAACTTGAGAAAATTTTGTTCATTGCTTCATTTTCGTGATCATTTGTTGAGTTTTAGGGAGCCTTTGTTTGATCTTTGATTTTTTAAGCCGGCTTTCGTTCTTTAGCCAACTTCATTGCAACTTCTTGTTTATAAATGCATCTGGTGTTAATTATCGTGAACATATAAATGAGGGAAGGAAAATAATGTTCTAGCTCTTGGTGATTGTTAATTTACTTACATTAAGCAAATGCTTTTAACCTATCGTCAGTGTCTTGACTTTGTGATGCTCAAATTTCGACTTTTGTTACTTCATAATTGTCAACGTCATATTTTTAAACACAAAAGAATAAATTGCAAAACCATCAGAATTTATGTGCAAACTCTTTGCATATATATCGGGTTAATTTCATTTTTGATCGCTCAACTTCAACTGAAATCTCAATTGGATCACCTGGATTTTAAAATTATCATCGCCTTTGCATTTATCTTTCACTTGAGTTAAAAATAAAAATAAATAAATAAACTCTCGGTTCCAAAGGTAGAATGCATTGAGATAACCATAGGACATTTTCAGACTCCAGTCAGCTGTAAGTAATATCGGGCTGCCTCATGTTGGATCAAGTTTTTGTTGGCCCATAGACCCATTGAACTTTGAATGCAACCCACCGACTGAATCCATGCCAAGTCAAACAGCCCAACTTGCTTTACACCTCAAATAGCACGATAGGCTAGCTCTTTTTTAAGTCGAGCATCACCTAAATGTGCTAAACTTGAAAATGTGTGCTGCATCTTTACAGAAATGTAATAATCATGTCATGTCACGGGGTATTAGTTATCACCACAAAAAACACAGGATGGAAACAAAATGTTAGCCATTCATTGATTCAACCTGTCGCAATTCTCCATATCAAGAGTAAAGATTTCAGCAAAAACCATTCAGTACAATGCACATTGCTGTTTTCAGCAAAATCTTCATTATCTATGCAGCTCAAGAGTACGGAAGATTCATAGATCCTACTTGAGAAATTCCTATATCTGATTAGTGATGGATCACAATGAACTTGGATGTAGAAATTCAAGTTCATAACAAAAAACATGGCTGCACCAGCAACCAATTGGTTTAACCAATCTCACTTTGGGTCGGACCTAGGCCTTGCTTCCAAGCTCATAAAGCCCAGCCTCAGCAACTCGAATCCATTTCAAATAGTCCCTTCATCTCTTTTTCATGCAAAAAGCAAGAGAATAGACGAACTAATCCTAGAATATCCTGATGAACCACTAGCTTCCATTTTAACCCAACCCAGTTCTAGTCCCGGGTAAAGGTCTAAGCATCGGATGACTGAGAGACAGCTGGGAATTTCCAGAGTTAAACAGTGCATTCGGGGCAGAAGAGGACGGTTGTATAGCTGTAAGTGGTAATTGTGGCCCAAGATTATACATCCCTTGTTGTTGCATAAGGGACATATGGGGATGGACAGGTTGGTTATGGCCATACCCGGAAACAAAAGGTGGTTGTGAGCCTAAAACAACTTGCTGCCTATTTCCCGAGTTATTATTTACAATGGCTGAACCAACACCTGGTGGGCCCATTGCTCGAGAACCTCCAGCAAACTGTGCTGACATCATGAGGCCTCGTTCTGCAGCCAACCTCTGCCGTGTTCTTTCCATCTGTTCGCATTCTCTCATCAATAAGGTCTCGATTTCAGCAAACTGCTTCAGCTTAAGCTCTAATCTCTTCAACTGAAAGGGAAGAGGAAGCACGATTGAACTTGTTAGATATCCAGTAATATCATGAAGGCCTAGTATTAAAGAAATATAGTATTTCCTTTCCATCTAAAGAATAGAATCATAATAAATGGATTAAGCAATTCAAGGCAAGAACATTACAACTTCCTGAAATAAAATATTAAACAGAATATCAGATGATAATCCATTTGCAAGTAGTAGAAAACTAGAGGACAGCATTAAAAACCTTGAAAGAGAGATACTGACTAATTTTAAGTGAAAGTGTACCTTGTAATAGTCGACGAACTCTACATATCATCGTCACAAGACTGATTATAGTCTGCCCCGTAACTCGTTATATTTTAATTCAAGGATGACTAGTAGTTTTAGACAGCACAGGTAAATCTGTGACATTTCTTGATCATATCCTAAGCTTATTCGTCAGTTACCATGGATTTTTGGATCCAAATTTTCTGAATTATTCTAGTTGTAATACATTTGCTTCGGCATCACAGATCCAGCCAAGGACATATCACATATGATCGATATGCCTATGATACATGTATATGCATAAATGCATGATTCTAATGAAAACAACATCCAACATGTATTCTCTGAAGAACTGGGAGAAAAAAGGTCAACACCACAAATTCAGGAGGATGGTCATCCAAACTGGAAGTTTGCTGCTTCCAAACTGTTTACTGGTTACTAGCTCGCAAGTTAGTATTTTGTGAGTTTGCCCAGCCAAGAGGGTGCTCCAAAAGGAAATAACAGGAAATATATTAGGGGAGTGGGTGGGGGGTTCCAAGAGTTACGACTTCAATCAGAGCACGGAAGTAGAAACTAGACCAATAAGAGACCCAACAAAAGGGAGAGCTTTCCTAGATTGCCGCATACAAGATGTTGCTTACAAGATAAAGATCGTGTAGGTCCAGGTTCAGATAAACGACATAAAGAAAGAGAATGAGGTGTTAATGCTTAGCAATGCATCATTAGCAAGAAGCGTCAAAAATGGAGAAAGTTCAAGATGCACACTATGAAAGACGATGTATAGACTTATGTTACAGGGATAATTATAAACGAAGTGGCTAAATTCAGAAATTGGTGGAGCAATTATTAATCTTATCTACTTTACAAATCTTAGGTCAGGAAGTAAGGTAATACATTAGAACATCTTACAGCTTGAGATATTGTCATCCTAATTCTGATATCTTAGAGACGTGTGTAGTGTGGTAGCGTCTTTCTAAGGTGTTGCTTTGTGTGGAGGATGGTGTGGGAAAGAAATATTAACCCTCACAAAAATAAAAAAAAACATTGAAATTATTTTGCAAAGCAAGTTGCCGTAAATGCTTTTCAGCTTAGTTTTGAAAAAGTAAACAAACTCAATCAAGCCCGATCCAATCATCAGGTCACTGGTTAAACTGGTGGTTCACTTAGTGAACTGCTGGGTCATTACTTAAAAAATTTCAAGATTTATATTTTAAGACAAAATTAATTTTTTTAAGTTAATTGTCACTAATCATTTTAGTCCATAAATTCTTAATATTGTAAACTTATCTTTTACTGGACTTGTTTGATCTAGATTTTTGATAATAGATTTTGCAAAAAGTAATTTTCTCGAGAATGTATGATTAAAAAATACGAAAATTTTATGGGTGTACATGCGAAATTATTTGATCGGAAAAATGAGTGGTTGAAAATAAATTTAAAAAAAAAACTTAGCCAAACAGGGGCATAATATTACATTTTAATTTTATGATTTTTTAATTTTATAATTTTGCATAATATAGTATTTCTAATGAAATGTATATTGTTAACATTTTTGCAAACAAATATTCTATCAATTATATAAAAAAATTAGTCCATTAACATTTTCGATTCATTTTAGCTAAATATAATTCTACTCTACATAACAAACCATAAAATAATTATTTGATTTAAAAAAGCTATATAATGTTTTGTTCAAATTTTTACTTTATTCAATTTATATGTAATATGTGCTCGACCATTATTTTTTCAAGAATAATTAAAGATGGTAGTAGATGATTTACGATCAATTATATATTCTATGAATACACAAGTAATAACAACAGTTCTTGGCTCCATTGGTACTCTTTCCACATTTTAAAGTGTAGGTCGCAAGATCAAGCCATTGATCCCTCAAATTTGGCAAAATAATTTTTCAAAGCCAACCAGGTCGCTGGTTTATACAAAAACTGTTGGTTCAACCAGATCTGACCGGTTCTTGACTGGGTCAAGTGCAATCTGGACAACTAAGGGCACCTGTCTTGAATAAGGGCCCAGGCCAGCGGTTTTACGGCCAACTGGTCGGTCCGCACAGGGTTTTATAACTATGACTCAAAAAACTTTTTTTCTCTCTGTTTGATCAATTAAGTTTCAACAAGGCTCCAGTTCAAATAACAGCACTCTTGCATGCACACAAAATGCTCAGATAAAACTTATTATTTAAAAGAAAACTCAGTTCTAGGTACAAAATGAAATTACTAATGCAAATGCACCAAATTTTCAGAAAAAATACAAGACCGAAGTCCCAATGAGATCAGCAAGGTTGGTACCTGATGATTTACAATATTAGCAGATAACCGTTGAATTTCACGTTCTTCATGATCAGCGAAAAGCTTCGCCTTCAAAGCTGCAGCAGCAAGACCAGCTTTGGCAGCAGCTTTCACACTTTCAGCAGATAATGAAAAAGCCTCTGTATCCTGCTGACTCCAATGACTTTGTCCTCTAATCATATCTTCTGAGCATGTCATTCAAAGGAACTAAAAGAAGAAATGAGAAGAGACTAAATAATCCACATCATACCTTTTTTACAACAATTTGTGTTTTCCCCCTGAGGACTCCTCCCTCCCTTACAATTGTCCTTAGACAAGGCGGCCAAGGAAGCATGGGCACAGGCTGCAGCCACTCTTGGCCCCAATGCAGAGGTCAGAAAGGCAGCCTAGAAACAACAGCAAATAAGTATTTATTAGACGTGGAGAGAAGAGGTAGGAGCCAACTGAGAAGCCAGTATTTTTGAGGAAAAATTATGCATTGCTAAGTTAGAAACAAGGTATTTCAATAAGAACGGCAAAGAGGCGGAAAAAGAGAGGATCTTCACTTTGAATACACATGCACAACAATGCTGCAATTTAACTAGTAACAAATCGATGTCAGGGTAAGAAACCTTGTGACATTCTTTCCTACAGAAAGCACTGGCGGGAAGAGGAAATACAACCAAACCACACCACCTTAACGCTGTCAGGGGATTGAAGGGACAAGGGAATATGTGCAAGTATAGAAGTAAGATAAAATCAATCTAGAGCAGTCAAATGGTTAACATAAAACGAATGGTAGGTGAAATCTGATCGACCCATTCTCACTCAAGTGAAACGGTAAACCCATATTTACCTCACCTTTTGATTTGGTTTCCTCCAAGTGTGTTTTCTTCTCCTATTTCCAATGAAATTAAAAATGCATAAAATAATGCAACTACGCATAATAAGCCCAATAAATCATAAAAAACCTGTCAGTTACTGGGCTGCTCAGAAGCACCAACACACTGTCGGCGACAACGTATCAGTGTCCGATACGTATCGGACACCGATACGCCTCCGACACGTCGCCGACTCGAGTCGGAGTCGCTTGCAGCGTTTCGGAGGCTTAGGTGGGCAGCCTGCGAAACTGAGAAGGCAGAAAAAAGAAGGAAAAAGAGAAGGGAGCCGGCGGAACTCTGGCAGCTTTGGGAAGGAAGAAGGAAGAGAAGGAAAGAAAAAGAGAGAAAAGAGAAGAGGAAGAGACCCGTGGAATTGTCGCCTGGGGAAGGTGTGTCTGGGAAAGGAAAGAA
>CAIGRB010098736.1:20539-40147 GCA_903798255.1 Fraxinus quadrangulata
TTATAAGTGGTAATGCTATGGATGATGATTTGTCTAAACCTCTTTGGAAATATGTTACAAAACTTGATAAATTTAATGAAAATGGTGATAACATTCTTTGGCGATGCAATTTTTGTAATGCAACTAAGACAAGTTCATACACAAGAGTGAGGGCACATTTGTCAAAATTACAAGGATATGGAATTGGGGCTTGTGGAAAAGTAACTATGAAAGATATATGTGAAATGCAAAAAATGGAAAATGAAACCAAGTTGAAAATGCAAACTAAGGCGGGGAAAAGAGTGCAATTGCTGTCGAAATAAGCTAACTTCAAAACGTGTGGAAGATTTGATTTTCGTCCATAGCAATCTTCATCTCTTGTCAAGAAGGAGTGCGCAATACTCACAAGGAGAGACTAAAATGTGGGATATCGGTGTAGATGCATTTGATACATTTGACGATGTTGGTGTGCTTGAAGTCGCTAATTTATCTCTAGACGAATCGGAATTGGAGGCGATAGTATTTGCGGATGAAGATGAAGATGTTGAAGAGATTCAAGCTGAATGATGTAACTAATTTCGTTTTTACTTTTTGAACTTATGTCATCAAGAAACATTTATGAATCTAATGTCAAGTTTGATTTCTATTTATCATTATATATATGATTCAATAAGTATAAAAAATTATTACTTTAGACTATAAAATTAAAATAACCTTAAAAAAAATTTGTAATCAACGTGTCGGAACTTTTTTAAAGAATTGCGTGTCGATGTGTCCGACACGATACATGTCCGTGTCCGTGCTTCTTAGCTGGGCTGAGAGTGAACTTTACTCTCTCAATGCACAAAAAGAAGGAGGACAAGGCCACAAATTATTTAAGAGAACTCAAACTGTTGAGACAGCTACAACTGCACCAAGACCCAATTCATAAACCCATATACAGATCATGAAACACCAATCTCCAGTTAATTACCTGGACAGAGAAAAGATGATACTCTCCCATTGTGAAGTAAGATGGGAGAAAAAGCTGACAAAATTATTTATAGTAGTTCACAATCTGAACAGAAAGCCCAACTACACCAATACTCAATGCATTAAGCATGGTATGGTGCTATCTCAATATGGGACCATAAAGGAATGGCATTGACAACTGCAACAGTTTGGAAAATAATCTTGAGTCTAAGTTGGTTTCAAGGGTGACCTATTTAGACCATAATAAATCTTCATTGAAAAACCCCAAGTATACCCATAATTGAAAGAGTATTCCAACTTATCTTAGGTTGGTTAACGTGACTTCAGCAAATAAAATAGAGAAATGAAAATATGCAGAGTTAAAGACAAAAACATGCGGAGATAGAAAGAGAGAGGAAGAGGAGTGTGGGGGAGAGATAGAGAGGGAGTTATATACATATTGCTTAAGCATGAATACCCGAGAAATTACTTACCAGGTTCATAACAGGGTTACCGGAATTCGCAAAGGGAAATTTATTTTCAAAATCACCATCTTCCAAGCTGGACCCTGTCTCACATAAGAAATGTAAGTGTGGAATCAGAGAAGTTGCTCAATGTGCACAGAAGGAAAAATACCGCATAATAAAACCAGCATTACTACCATTTGAATTGGGATGTAATATTCCATGATCATCTTGGCTCTGTGCATTTGACGAACCAGGTATGTTTGGAACATCAATGTTTTCCAGCAAAGCACCATCTAGTGGAAGACGCACAAAATGAAGGATGCACTGTGCTTTTGACTTCGTACCAACATGCCCAGCAATTTGATTCCAGTTTTCATTGTACAGTTGCATCCCCTCAAGCAGAAGTAGTGTTTCCTGGTTGCTCCAATGATCTCCATCTGCATCTCCATAATCATTAGCAGAACTGACCTTCACAAAATCAAGGCTAGAGTGACCGGCAACAAATCTTCCCTCATTGAAGCAATCCAAACACAACAGTGTATCAGCCTGTCAAAGATGTTGGTTAGCCACAAAAGTAATACAGCATAAATGTCAATCAATTTTTGCATCACGAGCTTCGGAAACTCAAAAGGTATTTAGACTCATGGAGGACCGGGAAAAAATACTGTATTTATCACCTACTACTCAAATGAATAAAAACTAGTGTATAATTACCCAGTCACTTGGCAGCAATGACTGGTAAAAATGTCATGCTTTTTATCTCTTCACCAAATATTCAAATTCTGTTATGCCTAATTACAGAAACCTGAGTGATATTTAATTATGACATGTTTCCATCTGGGGAAGTTGTTGGGTGGGGAGGGGGCATGCCTCACTCTTTCCTCAACAGCCCTAGAACTCTCAGCTTCATCACCAGACCACTCAGATATAGTAACTCATAAATTTAAGTGTGAACTCAGTATTCTGAGTGTAGGCTTAAATGAATGTTACATTAATAGGTGTGTTTAACTACTCTTGGAAATTCTATTATGTAAATACATCTTGTATAATAATGATCTAAGATAAGTGGGTCACTGATCCCTACGAAGCATCTTTATGGGCTTTTAAGTGTTCATGACTGAGGGTGTAAATAACTTTGCCGAATGTTCGTGCACGTCTTCATCTCAAGGCACATTAATTTTGACTTTTATTGGAAATTAACTTGATTATATCCTACAAGTCCATATAACAGGATCTCAATAGAATTGAACTGAGGCCAGATCTAATCTTAATAACTCTTTTCATTTCTAAGGCAATGATGAAAGTGGTACATAGTAGCCTCCCATAAGCTATGATGCTCGACTCCGGTACGGGTACGTATCTAAGTGTCAGATATTTTATTTTCTAAAATGTAGAATACGGAGACATGGCTAAAAAGAGTCCAAATTTCAGACATGGGTACGTGGGTAAATCATTCAAATTTCAATTTTTTTTACTAATACAAGATGTCATGACCAAAATTAATTATTCAAAATGAAGAAAATGGGTATTTAATAAAGGGTTAAGACGAATAAAATAGAATTTTTGGGTTTAGTTTTCAATTATGGGAATTACTAAATAGAAAATGAGAAATTTGATTGTATTTTGACTTAGTAGAGTATTAAGTAGCACTATATCGAACCCATTTTCATTTTATACAAACAAAACCCTAAACCACCGATACAAAGAAAGAGAAGGAAAAAAAAGAAAAAAATGGAAAGAAAAAAGAAAGTAGAAAAAGAAGGTAAAACCTAGCGTCGCCGCCGCCTTTTTCCACCCTCTCGACGACGATGCTAGGTTTATAGAAAGCAAATGTGTGAAAGAAGAAAAGGAAAAGATAATAATAATAAAATAAACCAAAAAGGAAGAAGAAGCAAAAACGACGAAGTGTCCGATTGAAATTTGGAGGATCCGACACATATCCCATACTCATGTCGTGAAATATCTGACACGATACTCCAACTATTTCGAAAAGTCCGAGTATAGAGCACATAAGCAATTACACATAACCCAATCACTATTGAATATATAGAACTAGAAATCAATTTCGAAGAATGTCAGGTTATTGAATTATGAATAAGATTGCAACAAAATGCAAAATTGGAGCAGTTTTTGGTGAACAGCAAAGCAAAAGCTAAAATCCAGAGATTATGGAAAACCGAGTTAGGGGTTTCAAGTTAAGGGTATGAATCGGGAGTAATCGAGTTAAGGTTGGTTCACAAGTCAACAAATATTCAAAAGGTTGTAAAGATTCGTGAACTCGATCGTATCACACTTACTGCTAAGAAGGAAAATAGCATAAATATAAACGAGATGCACAATAATCATGTATACCTTGCCTGATCGCATAAACGACATAATTTGTAACCAATAGCCATGCGTAAAGCCTATATACTATTAAAGCATGTATACCCTTTCCAGAAGGAATATTCAACATAAACACATCAAAAAAGAAGCTATAAACTAAAATGGCACTCGTCCCTCATGTTCTGACAAAAAAACCTACAATTATAGGTCTTCCATATCAGTATCTCGTGAAACTTTGAGCCCAAAAAATGACTTAACCTTCCACCAAAGTTGTTTTGAAGGAAAGGTCTAAAGCAACACCCAGGGATCACTAAAGCTTCATGAGATTATTCTCCCTGGCATAGTAGTCATAGTGCTTAGCTCCAAAAGTTTGATTATATTTTTACCTAGCACGATCAAGATTATTTCTCAACCCAGCTTGAGGTTAGCTCAAATGTGAAATGTCAGAATTTGATCGACTTGACTTATTTACAGTTATAGGTTGGCCTGGTAGGCAAGATTATGTATTCTGGAAGCTTTCTGAAGCCGATTATAGTCTAATATCCATTTTTCTTATATAAAGAAATTATGCGTATCTACATAACTTCTACCTTTGAACTTTTCTTATAGACTAAAGTTAAAAACACAAGCTCAAACTATGATCCGCAGATTTGACATTCCGGCCGGCATACCCGTATCGACACAACACGACATGGGTATGAAATATGGGGCGGATCCTTCAATTTTCAAGCAGGTATGGCAATTGTGATTAATTACGTCATTTCTAACTTTTATTTTAATTTTGTACTTTAGTCATGTAAATTTATGTTGTTTTTGGTGTTTTAGACTTTTAGTACAAGTTTCTAATTGGTTTTAAGTGACATGTTCTATTTTTTAAGTTTTAACAATTTGCTACTTAATTATTATTTAATTTTTTTCAATTAAACCAAGGAATTCCCTGCATCTTCTCCTTTTGTGCCCGATCAGATTCACAAGTGTCTTGCTCATCATTCTTCTGTAGCATACTCTTGAATTTTTTCCACAGCCGATAATTTAGGTTCATCTAATCCAATGCCAAGCCCAAACTTTCCTTCAATTTTATTTTATGTTATTTTATTTTATTTTTTGTCATTTGCCCTAAAATCGATGTTGTGATACCAAATGATAGGTACCAACACAGATTAAAAAGCAAAAGAACAAAATGTAAAATTGTATTGCTAAATGAAGATGAATCACAAAGTTTGACAAGCATTCGAGAGGTCTGTCTCTCTCCCAATTTCAAACCCTAATTTCTGCCTAACTAAAATAAAACTACCCACCACCTATTTATATAGATAAAAGCCTATACAATTTATTGTATTAAATAACCTTAATACGCCATCCCCTAGAACGTGAACTCCATGGTTCCTATAACTCTTATTCAAGAATGGCATGGAGGCTACAACATACAATGCAAAAAAAATTGTCTACATTTTCAAACTTGCATAAATACCAATATTACAGAAAATAATAGCTCCACAAAAGAGAAATAAGGTCATTTTCAAACTTGCATAAATATCAATATTACAGAAAATAATACCTCCACAAAAGAGAAATAAGGTGAGTTAATAGCAATCAAAAACAACAATGTCTCACAAAGAAACTAAGACACATACATAAAGGTTTAAGAGAAGTGATTGCAACCGTATTCTATTTACCTCTTTCTGCGACTGATAATACACAACAGGAGTTGGCCTAGAGCAATGATTGCATTGATGCTCAGATAATTGTCCTCGGATGGTGCCGTCGAAGTCGGAGTCCTCTTCATGCTGACCACCAAGTTCTGGATAAACATAGGTCGCCTTGAGTCTACATTTAGGCTTGTCAAATTGGATCAAACTATCAATGGATTTCAAAGCAGCAGAAGGCACACGAAGTTCGCTGTTTGAATCCTGGCATAAATGTGTGCCATCCTTCTGGAGCTCAGATTTGAGAGGAGTTGCACAATAGTTGATGATTCCCCAATGATCAAGAAATCTCATAATCCGAGTTAAATCATCTAATTCAATACCAGCTACAATTTCCTGGCAATCAGCAACTGATAAGTGCTTCTCTGGGTTCTCCATATACTTTGCAACAATTAAATTCCGACACTCAATGTACTTTTCTGGTGTATGATCAGCTGACTTCCCAGAGAAAAAATGTGGCACCACTTGTCTCTCCAATCTATGCACTGAATTTGGTGAAAACCAGTCTGTTTATGCAAGGAACCAAAACAACTAAAGTTAGGGAAACATTTTAGCCTGCACCACAAAAGGACAAATACACATCATAGTAAACAAATATTGGTTCAATAAGAATGCAAATGGAGCTCGTTAAAGGCATGCAAAAGCAGTATATAATAATGTTCTGGTCTTCTGACTCTCTAAGAATGTCGCAAGTTACCAATTCAGTATCATGATACCAAGGAAACAATGCACTGAAAATGACCTAATCAAGCAAAAATAAGTCACCCCGGGACAGCAAGATTTTCCGTTCTTACCAGTAGAGAGTCAACATACATAAGTTCCAATTTGTTCAGTACCAAAATTGTATCTGTGTGCGTTTTGGAGACAATGGGCCAGGGAGTTTGTAACATACCAAGTCAGGCTAAGAGCTCCATGTGTCACTTTCAGACTGAAGCTTTCCTTTTGACATTTTAGCCTGCTGTTTTTCCAGCTCATGTTTATTCTATCACATAAGTAGATTGGAGTTTGCAACATACGCCAAATTTTAAATAAAGAGATAGTTCATTATTAATCACAGAATGAGAATGGAACATAGTTTGCTTTAAGATTTAATGTTAGAAACTATGATTTGAAAATTACATGACCAGCATTCAACTGAGCAGTTGTCATAAAGCATACCCATTAATACTAACAAAAAAAGCATATCTGGCAGGCCTTCAATTAATCCAATTGTTCAACTAATATATTAATTTCCCTCAAAAATAGAAGCTAAAAACTAGATTTATGTAATATATAATAAAGAGAATGATCTACATATCACAGGTGCTTAGCTTATGTTAAGCACCAATGATATGGCACATCAATACATTGATGGATAACAATTTTAATTCAAATATAGAGACCCACACCATGAACTTAGCCATCAATAAATTGATGTGTCATGTTGTCAGAAAAGAGTAATTGAGCAACCTGCATGCACTGGCACAACATGGACTCGACCAGCGCTCCCAAACCTTTTAGTAACACCGGATCCAGCAATTATTGGTGGAGGCCTGATCACGTATGATGCACCCCTGCTCCTGCTTGCAGTCTCCTCCTCAGAACACTCTAATAAAGCCACACTATCCCGCGGCATAGCAGAGAGCGCCTGCAGCTGCCCATGTGAAATGTTCTCCAACACCACCACTCCACTCTGGCCCTGCCCTCTGCTCTCCTCATTTTGTGCTGACCTCTCCATTTCCACAATCCCCAAAACTGATGAGTGAGGCCTACTGACAACCCTCTTAACTGCCACTGGGAACTCACAGATTTTCACCCCGCTGTCAACCAACATTTCTCTTGCTTTTGCCCGTGACACGTGTGCGATCCGATCTGCACTTTGATGATGGTAATCGTCGTCAGTTTCTGGGTGGTTATGAGGTGGGTCCAGGTCAGGGTCATCTTCATCATAATTCTCCTCAAGAGCTTCATCATTCGTAGGTTCATCGATTTTATATTTCCGAGAAATCTGGTTCCCCCCTTTCCGCTTCCTCCACCTATTCCTCCCCTCTAAACAAAACATAGAAGACACGTGAAAATCAAATTATTTTCAGATTAATTTTACAAAAGCTCTGAGAATAACATGAAGTATCCATTAAATCTTTCAGTTTTAACCTAACAACTTTGCGCATATAAACATAGATGTCAATACTAAAAAAAATTTAAACATGTCGAGATTAAGTTAACAAACGGGTATATGAAACTAAACACATCACGCGCGCGCACACACACAAAAGTTTTTTTTATCAAATTTAACACATGGATCTTCGTAAACAAACATCAAAACACAGAGAGAAAAAAAAATAACAATTTTAGTTAATTTCCTGAATGCCTGTGTTTGCTGACCCAAAACATACCATAGCTTCACAAGTGCCTCTCCAAAACAAGCAAAAATCAATTAATTCTAGTTCAATTCAACAGAAGGGTGGGTGAATGCGAATTTATACAAAAATAGAAACGAAGAATTAGGGGTTTATGGTGCGTTACCTGAGGAGGAAGGTGGCATTGTGTGGGAAATTGAGAGGGAAATCTAGAGGTGGTGTGGGTTTAAGGGAAGAGAAATTTGTGGGGTCTCTGTGATTGGTGGGGGAGGAGGATATGTAACAGTGTGTTGTGTGTGAGAGAGAAATAGGTGTTTTCGGTTGTTTAGTATTTCTCTCTCTACTGCTTTTGGACCTTTTGGGGAAAAAAAATTTGCCTTAGAGCTGGTTGCATTTGAATGTATATAGAAGTTCAATTTAATGAAATATTACTTTTAGTCCTTCAAGATTTAGTGAATAAGAACTTCGATCCCTGATGTATTTTTAAAAATTGCATGGAGATCCAACTAATTGCAGAATTAGTTCCTTAAATATTGCCACAGTGCAAGTTGGTATCCAACATTAAAAATAAACAAATTGACAACCAAAAGTTTAATATGGTAGTACAAGCAGTCAAAATAATGAAAACCGTGTCATGTAGTTCTCGTAAAACAGATTTCTCACTCCAAATTAATGGAAGCCAAGTTCAGTTTTGATATAAAGACTAGTTTTTAAAACTTGGAAACACAATGAATTGCTTGTGAAATTAAATTATAAGGGAAGATTGAATATCAATTTGTTAAATATCGGAGATCATCTTGGTACTAAGGCAATAGGTTGGCGACTAGAATGCAATTTTACCTAATAAGTTCATTCTAACCTTTAATTTGGACTACTCGTTTATCGAGAATGAAATGTTAAGGATGAAAATATTAAAATTATAGATTTTGTCACTAAAAATTGCTATGAGAAACGATGCTTGAAAACCTTCATTGCAATTTTATATTTTATATCTTTCTCTAAAAAAAAACTTGAAAGACATTGAATTGATGATAAAATAGAATTATATAACGTGCATAGCGATTCGATTCGATGATGAATAAAGATAATTATTGATTCAGTTTTCCACCTTAACTATAGATTAAAGGATTGATCAAATTCTATCGGGCATGACTTATTGTGATCATTTATCAAATCAAATCAAGTGATCAAACTTTATATGAAATTCATAGTTACATTACTTTTAGCTTTCTTGTTCATACTTCATAAACAAAATCAATTTGGAATAGTCTTTCATTTTAAGACAAAACGTGTATCGATGTGCTTCATATTCACCTGGAGTTTGCTCACATGAATATAGTCATATCTGGCACCTCACGTCAATTCCACAAACCTCTTACGCTCGACGGATAATTTGATAAATCAATGATCTTTTTATGTGTTTCAGAATACGGTTAACAAACATATTAACTAATCGATTATGAAAAATTAGATTGAATTTGCTATTTTTCTCCTGCAATACCTCGACATGACTGAGTGTGAAAATTGGTCAAGAATCCTTTTTGTTATATAAGAACTTAAATAATTTATTTGAGCTTTTTTACCCAGTATGTAAGATGAATCTCCAAACATATTAAAAAATTCCCTCCAAGTAGTATATATGACTTTCATCGAACACGATTTCTATAAAATTATTTATGTATCTTTGGATCGAATATGAGATTTTGATTACTCATACAAAAACCTCATATAAAGTAGGGATAATTGCAGTAAAAGTCTCAAACATTTGAAACACTAGCAGACTTTTTTCAAACTTTTGATTTGTTGCAACTATCAACCATAGCATTTCCAAACGTCGCAGGTGAGGCCATTTTGGAAAATTTTCATCCACAATTCCATGAGTTAACAAAAAATTTAACTTTGACTACATTTATAATAATTTAAGAATGGGCAAAAGAATAACTTTCTATTTATCACGTTAAATAATTAAATATTAAATTAAAACATAACAAATAAGACAAACAAAACAATCCTCATCTTCATCTTCCTCTCACCCCTTACTCCCACCTCAAACCCAAAATCAACCACCCGACCACCGCCACTTCCACCATACCAACCACCTTCCATCGGCCACCACCCTCCACCCCATCACAAACGCCACCCAACAACCTCCACCACCCAACCCCAAATCCCAATTTAAAACCAAAATACATGGGATGGATAGCTTGTATTTTGGTTTGCTACTGGAAAACAGCTCTCGGTCAAGGAACCATTGAAAGGTCCGAAAACTTAGTGGACATGTTTAGATTGATGGTCGGTGGCGATGGTTGGGTAGCTGATTCTAGGTTTGAGGTGGGGTTGGAGATAGGGGGTGAGTGGGAGATGATGATTGTTTTGTTTTGTCTTATTTCTTATTTTTTTTATTTAATTATTTAAAGTAATAAATAGAAAGTTACTCTTTTACCTCTTTATAAAATACTAAAAATATGATCAAAAGTTAATTTTTTTGGTTAACTGACGTAAATGTGGATGGAAACCGTCCAAAAGAGCTTCACCTACAACATTTAAAAAGATTATGGGTGATAGCTGCAACAAATCAAATGTTTGAGAAAAGTCCGCTAGTGTTTCAAAAGTTTGGAACTCTTGCTACAATTATCCCTATAAAATACTCGGAAGGGGATTTTTACCTATCTCAACAAAGTCTATGATTGGTTTGAAAAATGTCTCGAGATTCAAACGATTGTGAATTATATAACTGGTAAATAAACTTCTCGTGAATATATTATATTGTTTAAGGGGAATTGTGCCCATACCAATACACAAACGTGTATAATTCCATGAAAAATTCAATTGTGCTCATATTCATTATTGTAGGAATCGGATTCAAGATTTCTCCCTCCTCTTATCGCCAATAGACTCCTGATGTATATGAATGAGTGTGGTTCATTCAAGAAATTCATTCATCTATCTATCCATGAGATGATATCACTTTTGCTAATTCAAATTCAATGGTGATATATCGGTTTAAATCGACGTCTTATCCATAGTTAGTGTATATATTATAGTTAGCAGTTTCAATTCCCTATAAAATCATGATCGATTTCGTCAGTAGCATACCATAATTGTCCTTATTATTATCAATATCATCAATATTATCAATAAGAAAACCTTTAGGCTTGCTCGACACTTTTTGTGACTTATCCTACTTATCATGAGCATATGTACTTCACAAATTATCACAAACCGAAGTAATCAATTTGCAAAAAAAATCAGTTATTCAGTACATGTTTGACAACCATTATTTTTTCACTCTTTTTTTTAGATTTTCATTTTTAATTACACATTCACGCAATAAAATATTTTGCACGTAAATGCAAAAAAAAAAAAAAAATTCATATTTTTCAACCACATATTCACCTGAAAATCACTGTTTAAAAGATTTTTTTCCCAAATAATGAGATTCAATATGAAGGAATCCCTTCTCTTAAGCCTGTGATAAGCGTAGGAGATTCTAAAGGATGATATTTTACCCTTTTTTGGATAAAATAATACCCAACTTGTGTTATATTGCATTTTATAGATAAAACTCGACGTTTGATGAACAATTGGATAACAGAATGCAAGAAATGGTGAAAAAGGGCGAAATCCAAAAGTCAAGGAATAAATTGAAAACAATACATAGATAAGACGGGCAATGAAATGAAGATCGAAGATACCGAGCATTTAATTTGATACAATTGAAAAATAAATGAACAAGATTGTAAGAGAAAATGACTGAAAAGAAGAAAAACACAAAGTTCTGGAACTAAAGTGCAATTATTAAAAAGTTGTGTTGAACCTCACGATGAAGATTTAATAGTGCTAGGGGTCAATTGGATGAGGAAAGAAGTCAAAGAGATGAAATATAGTCAAAGTATTATTACACGTTAACTTTCAGTCAAAATAGTTGTACTTCGAATTTTTAGCCTCATATTGAGATCCAATTTTGGCATAGCAAGCTTTCGAATTGGAAAAATAATATTTTTATAAGAATTGTAGCCTTCGATTTAGCTTTCCAATGCACTTTGAATCATTTCAATTGAATATCGAAAAAGAAAATTATGATAAAAATACTAAAAATTGTTCCACTATCGAATATTAGGCGAAGCGCCCACCCCCAACCAAAAATGGGGTGCATGAAGCTTCCCAACCCAGCCAGGCATGCGCCTCATTACAAAAAGTAATAAAAATTCGATTTTCCTTATTTTTATTTTGATAACAATTTAATGTTATCTTTTTGGTATCATTTAAATACCCAACTCGACTAGAACATGGGAAGGGGGCTATTTGACCTAAATTTCATCATATTCTACATATTTTGGAGGCAAAGAATAAGTCCATATCTCAATTCATGACGAATCATACAAGAATTTTGAAAATTCATAGTTGGATTCTAAGATTTGAGCCAATAACAAGGATTTTTCCTATTTCTTCCATCTTTCTTATTTCGGGTGATATTTTTTCAATTATTCTTATGTAATTTAATTATAAGAATGTCATGCTAAGTTTTTCATTGTATTGAATGAATGATGAACCATAGTTTATTTTAATTCAAGACAATTAGTTTAGTATTTCTTGATTTTCTTGATTGGTTTTACATTTTCATTGAATTATTTGATTGATTGATCACCAATTAAATAATAAGTTGCTTTTGTAGCGTAAAAATACTTACAATAAGTCTACAACGCGGCAAAAATAACATATGGAAAATATGTATTAGAAATAATATATATAGCATGTGCAATCATGTATGATAAATTCTGTAAATCAATGCATATTTTTCATATGAATTCATATTAAGAATATGATTGGGTCGTGTTAAATTTATATTTAATATATTTTGGAAAAAAATATTGAATAACAATAGATTATCGATTGTTTTGAATACATGAATTTATTAAATTACGAATTAAAAATTGAATTAAATGGCAATAGGGGGATTCACAATTTCGGTACAAACATTCATATATTAAATAAATACTTTATTTGTTTTGTTAATTTAGAATTAATATAAAAAACATACAAATCATTTCTTTTTATATCACCATACTTCGAATAGTAGTTGTCGAACTATAAATTAGACCTTATTCCTCGTGGAACGATACTCTTAACTTACAAATCTTATTACTTATACAATGATTGCGAGTTTTGTCCGAGCAGCTTGATATAAAGGATTTTTTTGAAACAAAAGGATTACTTCATTTGAAATCAAGGGATAACTTACTTCCTATGAATTGTGAAAGGTTCAATATCATCTTAATTTTAACTTTCCTTTTGTTCTTTTTTACAAATAAATTATGTCATTTGATTTGTTATTTAAAAAAAAAAAGGGATTGTATTTATTGCAAAATTGAGAAGAAATATCAAACACTTAGCTATCTAATCACAAAAAAATTATGCCTTCGCGACACAAATCATCATTTGCGTCGTGTATTTTTGGCAACTTTCCTAAAGGGTGTTGAAAGGAGGGTGAAATGTGTCCACGTTCTACTTTTCTGTTTAAACATCTTCCATATTTTACATTTAGAAGTCAATTTATCACACTATCTACTTATCCATACATTCCATTGGCCCTTTCCTATAACTCCCCCCCCCCTCCTGATCCCATTTTTCCACATCTCCTTCTCTTGCATGTTGACTCACGATCTCTCAATTAGCACACTAAAGAGCTTTACAATGATTTTTTGTAAGCTGTAAAGGTCATATTTACAATATCAAAGGTCAAATGTGCCCCTATATGTGTTTGTGTAAACGGGATAAAAGATATAATCGTGACCTCTCTATATACTCTTTAACCGAGTGTATATCATATGTGACATAAGTAAAACCCAGTTATCACATTTGATTTAGGATTGATGTAACAAGCAAATTTGTTAATGTGTTCTTAATATTAAGATTCGACTCAGGGAAATTTGTTAGAGATATTACACCGATAAAATTATTTAAAGTAATAAATAGAAAACTACACTTTTATCTCTTTTTAAAATACTAAAAATATGGTCAAAAGTTAATTTTTTGGTTAACTGACGTAAATGTGGATGGAAACCGTCCAAAAGAGCTTCACCTACAACATTTGAAAAGGATATGGGTGATAGCTGCAACAAATCAAATATTTGAAAAAAGTTTGCTAGTGTTTCAAAAGTTTGGGACTCTTGCTGCAATTACCCCTATAAAATACTCGGAAGGGGATTTTTACCTATCTCAACAAAGTCTATGATTGATTTGAAGAACGTCTCGAGATTCAAACGATTGTGAATTATATAACTAGTAAATAAACTTCTCGTGAATATATTATATTGTTTAAGGGGAATTGTGCCCATACCAATACACAAACAAGTATAATTCCATGAAAAATTAAATTGTGCTCATATTCATTATTGTCGGAATCGGATTCAAGATTTCTCCCGCCTCTTATCGCCAATAGACTCCTGATGTATATGAATGAGTGTGGTTCATTCAAGAAATTCCTTCATCTATTTATCTATGAGATGATATCACTTTTGCTAATTCAAATTCAATGGTGATATATCGGTTTAAATCGACGTCTTATCCATAGTTAGTGTATACATTATAGTTAGCAGTTTCAATTCCCTATAAAATCATGATCGAAGATACCGAGCATTTAATTTGATACAATTGAAAAATAAATGAACAAGATTGCAAGAGAAAATGACTGAAAATAAGCAAACACAAAGTTCGGGAACTAAAGTGTAATTATTAAAAAGTTGTGTCGAACCTCACGATGAAGATTTAAGAGTGCTAGGGGTCAATTAGATGAGGAAAGAAGTCACAAAGATGAAGTATAGTCAAAGTATTATTACATATCAACTTTCAGTCGAAATAGTTGTACTTCGATTTTTTAGCATCAAATTGAGACCCAATTTTGGCATAGTAAGCTTTCGAATTGGAAAAATAATATTTTTATAAGAATTGTAGCCTTCGATTTAGCTTTTCAATGCAGTTTGAATCATTTCAATCGAATATCGAAAAAGAAAATTATGATAAAAATACTAAAAATTGTTCCACTATGGAATATTAGGTGAAGTGCCCACCCCAACCAAAAATGGGGTGCATGAAGCTTCCCAAACCAGCCAAGCATGCGCTTCATTACAAAAAGTAATAAAAATCCGATTTTCCTTATTTTTGTTTTGGTAACAATTTAATGTTATCTTTTTTTGTATCATTTAAATACCCAACTCGACTAGAACATGGGAAGGGGGTCATTCGACCTAAATTTCATCATATTCTACATATTTTGGAGGCAAAAAATAAGTCCATATATCAATTCATGGCGAATCATACAAGGATTTTGAAAATTCATAGCTGGATTTTAAGATTTGAGCCAATAACGATGATTTCTCCTATTTCTTCCATCTTTCTTATTTCGGGTGATATTTTTTCAATTATTCTTATGTAATTTAATTATAAGAATGTTAGGCTAAGTTTTTCATTATATTGAATGAATGATAAATCATATTATTTGTTTATTTTAATTCAAGACAATTAGTTTAGTATTTCTTAATTTTCTTGATTGGTTTTACATTTTCATTGAACTATTTGACTACTTGATCAACAATTAAATAATAAGTTGCTTGTTGTAGCGTAAAAATACTCACAATAAGTCTAGAACGCGACAAAAATAACGTATAGAAAATATGTATTAGAAATAATATATATAGCATGTGCAATCATGTATGATAAATTCTGTGAATCAATGCATATTTTTCATATGAATTTGAACTAAGAATATGATCGGGTCGTGTTAAATTTATATTTAATATATTTTGGAAAAAAATATTGAATAACAATAGATTATCGATTGTCTTGAATACATGAATTTACTAAATTACGAATTAAAAATTGAATTAAATGGCAATAGGGGGATTCACAATTCCGGTACAAACATTCATATATTAAATAAATACTTTATTTGTTTTGTTAGTTTAGAATTAATATAAAAAACATACAAACCATTTCTTATTATATCACCATACTTCGAATTTAATAGTAGCTGTCGAACTATAAATTAGACCTTATTCCTCGTGAAACGTTACTCTTAACTCACAAATTTTATTACTTATACAACGATTGCGAATTTTGTCCGAGCAGCCTGAAATGAAGGATTCTTTTAGAACAAAAGGATTACTTCATTTGGAATCAAGGGATAACTTACTTCCTATGAATTGTGAAAGGTTCAATATCATCTTAATTTTAACTTTCCTTTTGTTCTTTTTTACAAATAAATTATGTCATTTGATTTGTTATTTAAAAAAAAAAATTGTATTGTATTTATTGCAAAATTGAGAAGAAATATCAAACACTTGGCTATCTAATCACAAAAAGCCATGCCTTCGCGACACAAATCATCATTTGCGTCGTGTATTTTTGGCAACTTTCCTAAAAGGTGTTGAAAAGAGGGTGAAATGTGTCCACTTTCTACTTTTCTGTTTAAACATCTTCCATATTTTACATTTAGAAGTCAATTTATCACACTATCTACTTATCCATACATTCCATTGGCCCTTTCCTATACCCCCCCTCCTGATCCCATTTTTCCACATCTCCCTCTCTTGCATGTTGACTCACGATCTCTCAAGTAGCACACTAAAGAGCTTTACAATGATTTTTTGTAAGCTGTAAAGGTCATATTTACAATATCAAAGGTCAAATGTGCCCCTATATGTGTTTGTGTAAACGGGATAAAAGATATAGTCGTGACCTCTCTATATACTCTTCAACCGAGTGTATATCATATGTGATATAAGTAAAACCCAGTTATCACGTTTGATTTAGGATTGATGTAACATGCAAATTTGTTAATGTGTTCTTAATATTAAGATTCGACTCGGGGAAATTTTAACACAAAAGTTAGATCAAAATAGTTTTGGCAGTGGTTTTATGAAGATGACAATGAAACTAGTAATTGTAGGGTGGATGTTGGCACACGAGTGATTGTAAGCGTACAAATTAAGTATTTACTCAATTGAATGGAACTTAATTAGAATCTTAACATTTCACCCATTTTTCAAAACACATATTCTGACCCCAAATTCTCAGCTACGTGACGTCCTCAAAACCATGTCATATATAGAAAGAGAGTGCTCGCCTACCGTTCTTTTCAATTTGCCTAACTTGGAATGAGGATCGTCTATCGAAGAATGTTTGCTCTGATATTAATTTGTATAACCATATTTACTGGAATTCACCCTTAAAATCGACTTATAAATGGTATGTGTCGAACTTGTTATGGGCCCACAAATCAAGTATTAACTTTTTAAAACAAATTAGTTGATATTTTGTCTCGAGTGTGAATGATGTTTTTGCAGATTTGAAGTTCCTGCAGTAAATCAAAATGATTAGTAAAAAATAATTAAAGCCATATTGTATTCTCTTCCCGCTCTTAACTTGGGTTACCTTGCCATCTTGCACCCATGGTTCTCTCTGGGACTATGTTACCTTAATTGATTCACTTTGCTTACCTATTTTACCTAGTTACTCCTTGCAACATATTGATCCTCGGAAGAATTCACTACTCTTACAGTAATTTCGCACTTGGGGAAGTGGAGCGGCAGAAGTTATTACAACATCCCATGCAAACCCAAAATCCGTCTCTAAATTCAACTATTGCTACTGCCAGCAACATAATTCATTTTGGAGTTGGGATGCGGGTACACGGTGGGGATTCTGTGAACCCCCCACCGATACCACACAATAAGGTGGAAGGGTGGGATATTTTTGGCAATTTTTTATTATCATGGGTCCCGCATGGGCCCACCCATGTGAGTGTGGGTAAAACTTATATGAAATATATTTCCGTACATATGACTTTGTTCTTCCTTTTAATACGTGTTTGTGATGAAAAAGTATAATAATGTTCCAAAAGCATGTAATGGTCATTCTGAAAAATTGAAGTATAGCTGCTTTCAAGAGAAGATAAGGCTCTTAAAACAATTGATGGAGAGGTTGGGAGCCGCAGTTGCATGTGATCAATATTTTTTTTAACACAAAACCTATCAAAAAGATGAGTTAGTCAAACCTATTGAACCAAAACAAAATCATAAGTTGGGCATATCCATTGAAATTGGTGTTGATGCCTTACGAGGATTAGCAATCGTATGTGACATACTTTCAATTTTGAAAATGTATCTTGTGAAGAATGCAACCAAATGGCTCTATTGCCAATCAATCATGCTACACAAATAGGCTCAAAAACAGGGTAAAAAACATGGGGAGAGACACGTATCGACACATGAATAAACATTTTGAAAAATAAAGACAAATAAACATCCAAACATGTGCTGTCAAGTCAGTCAGTCCGTCATTTCCCTATCTTTGAGCCTGTTCAATCATCATTATTCATTGCCAATATCTAGACATCATGTCCGTATTTGGCCTCTATATGTTAGTTCACAAAATTATGAAAATATCACTTTATGCTAACATGAGTTTTAATTTCGGGGCTGACACTACCATAATTGCTGTAAGATTAGGGACTTTTAACAGTCTCATCTTCTCTTTGAAAGCAACTGCACTCATTTTTATGGAATGACCATTACATGATTTTGTCTAACCCGAACTCCTTGTCAGCCATAATTCTAAAAGGGAAGTATTTTGTGTAATCTACATTTTAACACGCTGATTGCAAATAAGGGTGTTCCTGCATATGGAAATGTAGTGCGCAGAGGCAAAAGCTATGGGTCTATGGCGTAAGGGATCCATTGGTACGTGGGCAATGGCAAACATATTTCAATGTTTAGTAGCCTGTGTCTTTCTCGCCCATTTTCTTTTCTCCAAATCACGCCAAGCCATGGCAATTTATTATTCAGTGTGGTTGATTTAATGCACTTGGATGTTGGAGGCAAGATAGGCTATTTTTGTAGGTCTGGACAGAAATATCGTTTTCTTTACGTAAGTGTTTTCCTAAGGTGGCCGATACATGGATGTTCATGTGGTGGGATATGAATATAGTCTTTTTATGTCGTCGTAAAATTATGGCATACATTCTTGCTTCAACCCTCTCAAGAATTGATGGAATCTTGATACCCTTTTCTCTAATAAAAATCTCGATATGCGCGACATCTCAATTGAGACTTTAAACAAAAGATGTTGACAGGACAATGAAAATTTTACACAATTTTATTCCACTTACCATAATCAAAGGCAACATGGATCGAAAGACAGTTTATTATATGAGTAAGATCTCCATTAGAAAAGGGCGGGCGAAATAATTTTCAGAGCTCGAGAGACTTTATCTAGGTGAGAAATGAAGTTATTTGTAATTTGGAAGGGTTGGTGAGAACAAAAGTCTAGAGTTTTCATTGACGCAACCCACTTGCCTAACAATGTATTACAAAATGCATCATCCTACTTGTTAGAATATCGCATATTAAAACGCGAAAGCGGGAAGAGTATTTGCCAACAAGAAGGTCAATTCACATATGAAAAGAGTAATGTTATTTGTAAATACTGCTCATACAAAAATTTTAATGTGGTAGTTGGGCCACTGCTACATTTTTCAATGAAGTTGTGATGTATTTTTATTTATTAATTTTGACAGTGACTTCACTGTCGAAAAGCATGTTGTGGATGCTTGCATATAACATTATTCAAATGAGAATATACATCGAAAAATCAGTTGAAGCCCAATGTTGGCGTGTTATAAAGGAGGATAATGATTTTTCCTGTATAATTCAATCGTAACAGTTGGTAATAGTTGCTTATGCCAAAACACAAGGATTGCATATATCTTTATCGGAGTTAGATAGCTGCAATGCAGCCATAGTTTTAAATAACCCATTGCTTCTAGTGAAAAATTAAGAGTAT
>CAIGRB010098744.1:0-12768 GCA_903798255.1 Fraxinus quadrangulata
TCATGTGTTTTGAACAACCACTATTCAAGAACCAATTGCTCTTTATCTTTGAAGGCACCTACAAGAATTGATTCAAAATTTTGATCTTGGTACCTATTTAACTTTGGGTCCTTGATAGTTAATGCTAGTGGACCCTTGAACCCACTTATTTCTTTGAAAATGTATTTTCTTTTTGATTGATCAATTAAAAGTTACATGTCCAAATTTGTTACAAAAACTACATGTGGTGCTAGAAGTTTTGACAAACATGTTTTTCAAGAGATTTTTGTTTTAGAGAAGGTTTGTATCCAATGCCACTTTTATCAAAGACGGATTTTTATTTCCCAAGCATTAACTCNGAGGGTAGAGTGTTTGAGAGCAAGTTTTTCTAATGCACTAATTATTTCACCATAGTAAGTAGATAATTCATCATAAGAAGGAGTGTTATTTGTGTTTACCTCATCCTCCATGGCTATAAAGCACATGTTTGCAACTTCATCTTGACTTTTATCTCTTTCTTCCACATCATCACTATCATCCTAAATGACTTGTAGAGCTTTCTTCTTGAATAATTTTCTCTTGTTCGGACATTCGGTTCCACATTATGTTTATAAATTGAATAAAGTTTTATATGATCTTAAACAAGCTCCTAGAGTGTGCTATGATATACTAACTGCATATCTCGTGGAATATGGTTTTTCAAGAGGTGGTGCAAATACAACTTTATTCATTAGACATATTGAGAAAACTATTACAATAGCTTAGATTTATGTTGATGACGTCATTTTTGGTTCTCCTATTGATTTTCTTGCTCATGAAGCAAGAATTTGAGATGAGTATAATTGGAGAATTAAATTACTTTCTTTGTTTCCAAGTAAGACAAACTGAAGATGGTTATTCATATCTCAATCGAAATATGCAAAAGACCTTGTCGAGCATTTTGGACTCGACAGCAAGAAATACACTAGAATTCCAATGAGCACTAGTGTCAAGTTGGGTCATGATCCTACAGGTAAGAATGTTGATCAGACACTATATAGGAGTATGATAGGTAGTTTACTTTATCTAAATACAAGTAGACCTGACATAGCCTTTAGTGTTAGGGTATGTGTGTGATCTCAGGCCGATCCTAAGGAATCCCACCTAAGCGCCATGAGACGTATCATTAGATATGTTAATGGAACCATAAATTATAGAATCATTTACTGTCGGTATTCTAATCTTGACCTTGCTGGCTATTCTAATGCCAATTGGATTGGATGGGTAAGAAACAAAATTCTATTTCATTGTCCACGACTTTGGATGAAGTAGATGTTGAGTGATTGTGGAGTTGAATAGGGTACTATAACTGTATTTTGGGATAACACCAGTGCTATTAATATTTCTAAAAATCCCGTTCAACACTCTCGAATCAAACATATTGATATACGACATTATTTTATTCGAGTGCTTGTAGAAAATCGTGATATAACTCTTGAGCACATCTCTACAAAGAACCAATTAGCTGACCTATTTACCAAACCACTAGATAGTATGCGATTTGAATCTCTTAAGAAGGCTATTGATGTCTATGATCCTCTTTAAGTAGGTACTTTGGTGTATACTCGTGTTTTATCATTGTGTGACATTGGTTTATGCATACATCATATTTGTTTATTCGTTTTCTATGAAGAAATTTCATGTATAATTTTTATTTTATTTTATTTCATTTATTATTTTTTATATGTTTGACATTTTATTTTGTGTTTGGTGGATTCATGCTTTAAAATAAAAAGAAAATATATAATAAAAAATAGAACATTGAAAAATAAAAATGCGGGAAATTGTTTTTACAACATAATATATAATATACTTGATTTTGTTTGTTATGATCAAGCATGTGTTTAATCAATAAGCTGTAACATATTTTCCATTGCTGGCTTAGATTATTATGGAGTACTTAGTATAGATGTTTTCATGTACCATTTGCACCACATACTATGATAATGTTAGTGAGATTCAACTGCATGTGTGAGATTTGAGATGTCAATCACATATTAGTAAGGTGACTTTGAACATGAATTGATCTAATTTATTAGACACAAACTCAAGCCTATCCTTGGTAATAAAAGCTCAATGTCTTATATTTTTCTTCGGAGCCTATTAGACTCGAACAATGAAGCATGTGGAGTATGGTCAACTAACTTGTGTTAACCGGCCTAAAGCTAGTTACATGGGTCATTTTAATCACTTAATGGAGAAGGGTCTGCACTTAAGACGTGAAAAATATTAATGAGCTTAAAATATTGAAAGATGTGAAAATAAAATTTGCTCAAAGTTAGGGGAGAAAAGAAAATATCATACAAAATGAGCTTTTCTTTATAGGTTCTAATGTGCTTTACATGGTTTGACTTTCATAAGTAGAGGAATACACTTATTGGCAGTGATGTTTAGTGTATTCTTTCTCACAAATTTAAGATTTGGAGTCATACTTCCAAAGGATTAGTGACACTTTACACATATGGGTCACTTATACAATTTACTCCATGTTAACTTGAACTAAGTATGTGGGGAGGTTTACTAAACATTGATTATGCTTGTGCATGCTAACAACTATATCTTTAAGTCATTATATGTCAATATTGTAAGTTTTAATTATCGATCCCCTTAAAAAGGGAGAATAGTAGTTATTTTTATGTTTTGGTTCGAATTTTGTTTTGACATTAACATTTTGACGTACTTAAAAATTTTGATAGTAAATGATATTTCATTTTAGCTAGATTAAGTTTTAATGTTTAGTGATATCAATGTCTTTTTGGTATGTTGGTTTACATTAATATTACATCTTAATTTAGCTGGCATGACTTATTGATAGAAATGTAAAATACATATTTTTCCTCCTTATTTTATGTGTTCATATGATTTATCAGTGCCAAAATGTACTCATTACGTTCATATTTTTATTTTAAGTGGCAATTCTATGGATATGGCGTAATTTGGAAGAAATAAGCGAACAATGGCCAAAAGAAAAGAAAACGAAGTTTGGGGACCGAAATACAAAAACTCAAAAGTTATGTGGAACCTCACGATGAAAACGAGGTATGCGCCCAGACAAAAAATGCCTCGTCTAAGGTTCCAAATCCCCCAAGGCGCGCACCCTAGGTTGTACTAGGTGTGTGTCTAAAGCTTAAAAGGGAAAAGATCCAATTTTCCTTATTTTTGTTTTGGTAACAATTCAATGTAATATTTTTGGCATCTTTTAAATACCTAACTCGACCTAGAACGTAAGAACGCCTCCAAAATCCATTCTTCATTATTTCTCTCTTAAATTCATAAATTGTAACTAAACTTTTACACTTGATCAAAGAAAATGGAAGTCTCGGAACCACATATTGTGAGATCTAAATAGTTTTTCTTTTTTTGTTTGATTTATATTTTGTGTATTGAATGTTCTTCTGCATTTATTTCTATGATTTTTTGCGTTTAATTGCTAGAGGGCCCACTAGTTCATTGATTGTAATAATCTACCGCTAAGTTAAACATCAAATCTGTAATTGTTTGATCCCTTTAACTTGTGAAGCACTAGGATTTGATGATTTTCTGCGATAGAGGTTAATGAATCTTAAGAATAATGTTTAAATAAATTTAATGCAACCGCTGATGTTTGTGTTATCTAGTTCATCGATTTCTCTATTGTGTAAAGTTATTATTAAATTGAATCTTAAGCGCTGGTCTAGGGTTATTTAATAATTAGGGTTAATTAGAACGCTGTTTCTATCTAAATAAAATTAAGGAGAAAGATGAATTAATTCCAACGATGAATATTCAAAATATGAATTGAATTATCCTTACATCTATGATCAATCGTGGATTTCCGACGGTGGATGTGGACTCAGACCAATGTTAGTCTTTTGATTGTTTTCGTTAATTTAATTTTCAATGTTATTAATTTCTTTATTTACAATTGTTTGTATACAAAAACCTCCCCAATCATTGTAGGAAGCATAAAATATTGAATTACATACTCTTCGTCGATCAACTCTTACTTCCACTACTACATTAGTTTTAGAGGTTAAGGTATTACTTTTGGGTGCCTACAACAGCACACACCAAATTTTGGTGTCGTTGTCGGGGAGTAGTGCTAATTTATTTTTATGCTTCTTTACTTATTTATTTCGTTTTTGAAAAAAAAAATCATAATTTTCTAGGACTTTTAAGCTTTTATCGTTTTTAGGAATTTTTATTTGTTCTATTTGTTCATGCCTGCAACTCGATCTTCTAATAAGGGTGATTTGTAGTACGATTCGGAATTAGAAAGAACCGTGTGCAGGTTAAGGAGTGACATTCGATAGAGTCTTGAAGAAAACAATCTCAATCCCAACATCGCATTTGCAAGTGATTTTGATTTTGAAGGAGAAGAAATTATGGCCAAAAGAAGACTTTGAAGGAGCTTGCAGCCGCTACATTGAATCAACAAGCTCTATGCACTATTTTTCCAAATTTGGATGCTGCTATTACTTTCGAATTAAAATCTGGGCTAATTTATTTTTTGCCCACTTTTCATCGTCTTGCAGGTAAGGATCCACAGAAGAATCTAAAAGAATTCCATGTAGTTTGCACGAGTATGAAACCCACGGGAATTACTAAAGAACATATTAAACTGAGGGTCTTTCCATTTTCTCTGAACGATTCGACTTTGGATTGACTCTATTATCTATCATCGGGAAGTATTATCACATGGGATGGGATGAGAAGATTATTTTTGGAGAAATACTTCCTAGCTTCAAGGGCAGTTAACATCCGAAAGGAAATCTGTTGCATAAGACAGGACAACAGATAGTCATTACATGAATACTAGGAGCTGTTCAAGAAATTGTGTGCAAGTTGCCCCATCACCAAATCAGTGAGCAGCTCCTTATTCAATACTTTTATGAAGGCATTTTACCCACATGTAGGAGTATGATTGATGCTACAAGTGGAGGAGCGTTGGTAGATAAAACTTCAGAGGCTGCAAAGAACTTAATTGCAAACATGGCAGCCAACTCTCAACAATTTGGCACTAGATTTGATCTCCCTTCTAAACATGTAAACGAGGTAAATGTTTCATCCATTGAACAATAACTGGCGAGTCTAACCACTCTTGTTCATCAAATGGCTACAGGTACTATTCAAACAGCAAAAGCATGTTGAATTTGTTCATTGGTAGGACATCCAACTGATATGTACCCAACACTTCAAGAAGAATCTACTGAATACATAAATGCAATCGGTAGCTTTCCTGGAAAACCGTAGAGGAATTATGATCCCTATTCAAACATGTACTACCAAGGATGAAGGGATCGTCCAAATCTTAGCTATGAGAATCGACAAGTGAATCAACATATAAATCAAAATCGGTAGAATTTCCAGCAATATAATCAGTTGTATCCCATAGACAACAACATGGCCAAACTTCTAACTTTGGATATTGTTAAATCCCTTGCCACTAACTCTTTGCAATTTCAACAGGAGACCAGGGCTAGCATTCAATGTTTGGAGAATCAAATAGGTCAAGTGGCTAACGCGGTCGGTCGGCTGGAGTCATAGAATTCGGGAAAATTGCCATCTCAAATAGTGGTGAATCCAAACGAAAATGTGAGTGCAATCATGTTAAGAAGTGGCATGGAGGTTGAAGCCCCAGTGAAGGTTGCCCCTACATCATCGAAGGAAGAAAATGAAGAAAACGTTATTGCAAACAAGACTGCTCCCAACGATATTGAGGTAACTAAGCGTAAGTTTCCACCTCTTTCTGATTATAAACCTATACCTCATTTCCCTCAATCTTTAGTAGGGTCTAGGAAATATGAACGAGATCATGATGAGCTGCATTTAGTAAATATTCCACTTTTAGATATTATTAAACAAGTGCCTTGTTATACTAAATTTTTGAAACAATTGTGCACAAGTAAGAGAAAACAAAAACTGAAGGGGATTAAAAGGTAAAAGTTGGAGAACAGATATCTGTAATTATGCAAGAGAAATTTCCTTGCATGATAGGCGACACTAAGTTTAGAAAGACCATGCTAGATTCAGAGCATCTATTAATGTCATACCATATTCTGTATACACTTCCTTGAAACTTAGACCATTAAATAAAACTGGTGTAATAATTCAATTAGCAGATAAATCTAATGCCTATTTTAAGGGGGGTAATTGAGGATGTTCTTGTGAAAATTGATGATTTGGTTTTTCCTACAGATTTTTATGTGTTTGACATGGGCAATAGTAATCATACTACCCCTATCTTGTTAGGAAGACCATTCTTAAGAACATCCAAAACTAAAATAGATTTTAATAATGGCACATTGACCATGGAATTTGATGATAAGATCATTAAACTTAATATCTATGATTTCATGAAATCGTATAATAATAATAAGAATAATAATAATAATAATAATAATAATCATTGTGGTGGCTGGTACTACTTTTAGCGACATCCACCAAAGGTCAGAAGGGCCCACTAGCCACTATTGTCTCTACAACATAAGTTGGAGGCTGGTCTTAGGTAGGGATGGCAAAAAAGTTCATCGGCTCGAGCTCAGCTCGAAAAAAGCCCGAGTCGNAAGTCGGCCAGGCTCGGGCTCGGCTCGGGCCAAAGCTCGGGCCGAGCCCCTTTTTTCTCGGCCGGGCTTTGCTCGGCTTGGCTCGAGCCAAAAAAAGCCCGGCCCAAAAAAGCTCGAGCCGAGCCCGAGCTTTTTTTTTCGGCTCGGCTCGTTGATATAGCTAGTCTTAGGCCACGGCTTTAGCTAGTGCATGGAAAAATTGAAGAAGCTGAACACCTAATCCTAAGAATCAATATGTTGGGAGAATATGTAATAGACATATTTATTGATTAATATTACCTTTGTTAATTAAATATAATTGATTTTTTATGAGTATGCGAATTGTGAAGTTTAGATAAGATTTATTGTTGGTCCAATTACAGCAGTTGTACTTGTCAGTGTTGAGTTCCAGAAGTTAAGATTTTAAATTTCAACATCTTTCCTTCTTAATTCTGATGAACAAAATAGAGTTTAGGGTGCATAAAATATTATGTGGGTTATTTATCATCAATCTTTTTTTGTACTTGTACAAAGTAAATCTTGACATTCCTTATTTCCTTACAAAGAGATTTGGTAAGATATTGTTTGAAAAGCAAGGATTCAATTTTACTTTTCTTATTTTTTTAAAAAGAGATTTGGTAAGATGTCTTTGAGAGTCTTGTGCCTCAATTAGGAAACAATATAAAGAAAATCTCTTGTGCAAGAAAAGATGTATTGGCCCCATATAGAACCAAGATGTTGGATGTTTCTGCTTCGCTCTTTTACACGTTTTCTACAGGAAATAAAGGTCAAAAAAATCCTTCACAACTTGAATATTGGTGGTAAATTGAATCAAGTTGCATTTTCACTGTGAAAATGAGAATCGGGTTCTTACTCCGATTTGTGGAGTAGTCCGGGTATAAGTGTAGTAGTGATGGACGATCACGGTAGTGTGGATTCTTCTACAATTCAAAAGGATAACAATCGAGGGAAGTTTTCTTAGTTTCTTTTGAATTTATTTTTATTTTGGTTTTATGGTGGTATTCCAAAATATTTGAGACATTTGTATCCTTTTTTCTATAGTGGATTATTTACCATGACTTGAAGGCTCGTGAATGCTACCTTTCGAGATTTACCACATTATATCGCATGTTCTTTGTTTAAGTTAATTTATTGTTACCGTGATACTTTGATATTATGTTTGGTTAATCAATGGTTTGGTAATTCGTCAAGCATTTGAACCGTGGGCTAAACTCTCATTTTAATGCACATCTAAATAATTAATTAATTCTGATTAGTTAACCAGTAATTACATACTTTAAACTTTTACAATAGATAGAACTTCTCGTTGTCAAGTGGGTTTCCCTTTCTTTGGTACTTGGAGTTTGGGCTTTGCCTTTGTTTATTTTCCTATAGCTGTCCTCAATAATTGCTTTCCTCATGGTATGCATGATTTCCTGCCGACGACATTATTTTATTGACCTCAAAATCGGACAGAAACTGACCACCTTTCATTCGTCCTGTATGATACATATACACACAGGATAACATATTTTTTTTTTTTTGACAGAAAATCAACCATTATACTATGACCATCAACTATTTTAGAACTTTTTTAATATACACCATAACTAATCCATTGATCCTTTCTTGTGACATTGCTAACCAAACGTAAAATTTTATCAACTTTACTTTGGGAAGTTATTCTCAGCAAATGCAATTATAATGATATAATCAATAATATTCTACAAACAACTCACACATTCGAAAAATAACAGTCCATCATTTAATTTAATGTAGTACAACACTTCAATCGTCTTTTTGGTCTCTTTTGACAAATAATTTCTCAAGTTTACAGCTCAAAAAATAACTCTTACCCCATAATATTAGAATTTCTATTGTGTTTCAACAATTCTTCGAACTTGTCATACTAAAACTTAAAAAAATTATCACATGCAGTTTTCAATTTTTTTAGAATCAAACAAACATTCTAAAGTATTTTCGTATTTTTTAGAAATTGTTCAAACCTTAACTTAAGTGAAAAAAAGTATCAACGTGTATAAGAAATAATCAATTCCAAAAGATTCTTTAGTTGAATGTATTATCTCATTGTTGAAATTTTCATCATAGTACTTCTTTCTGTTAATAATATGTTTTTCATGAAATGTATGTTAAACTTCCATTTGAACAACAATTTCTTTAACAGTAATTTTGTCCAATTCAAATTTAGTTTCTCGATATATTTCAAAAAAAAAAAAAATCTCTAGTGCTTTTAAGTTACTAATAGCAGCATCAATAGAAATGTTTTCACTTTACAATATTTTGCTTACTATATTAAGTCTCAAATAATCATACCAAACAAGAAATCAAAATTCATAACGTCAAAACATAAATTTTAGTATCTCTAAATTCCTTAAAGTCATCACATGTTTCTATTAAGTGTTCTAAGGTGGCTTTTATTTGGACTTTATTTTATTGGTAATTTTTTATGAACTATATATAATAATTTTTTTTTTAACCCTCACAAAAACGAAGCCTTAGGCAATCTCCTACTGCACCTATAATCAGGATCGCTACTGGGGTTAGCCTAAGCCGGGTCTTGTTCTCTAAGGCTCTTAGGTGTCGGCTCATCCACGTCAGTCCAGTCTCCTATATGAAAGTGACTAGCACTCTACAGACAATGAAAGCTAAAAAGTGTGTTACATTTAGTCACAAACTTAATACTTTTACGAAATTCATATTGTAACTTCCAATTTTTGTCCCGATATGCTATAATACTTACCTCCATCTTTAAAAATTAATGGAAATTGCAAGCTGGAATGGAAATTTCTGGTGGAATAATCATGCGGGAATGGTGGTGGAATAATTTTGGAGTTAAGAAATAGAACTTGTACGCAGCGGACGGAACTTGGGTTTCGATTTTATCTGAAAGTCAGATTATAATTTGATCATATATCAAATTTTTTTTTCTCTTGAACTCGTAAAAACTAATACTATTTTGACATCAGTAATTTATCTCGTTTAGCAAACAATTCCAACCTAACATATGAAATTATTTGAAAAAAGATTGTCGCCTTACATTTTTGCAAATTTTGAATTTTCAAAGTTGGAGTAAAGATAAAGGAATAAATAAATAACCAATCAAAAGGGAATTAGGTTACTCATCTTGACCACGTTGACATCTTAAAATAGAACCCAAAAACAAGTCATTTGTCCATTTAGAAGCTTAAACGAGCTATCAAATAGATTGTTTCACATGTAAAAATTTACTAATTCATCTACAAGAATGTCACTTTTAACTAATATTCTCACATTGGTCACTTTTAGACATTTCCACTCGTCCGAAATTAAAAAATTCCTTGCATGTCTTATATTAATTAGTGATCTGACATGTTGAAAAAAGGTGTACCTAGATTTAAAACTGATTTTATTATTTGTAAACCAGGACTAACACCCCTCCTCACAAAAGAGAGGGGTCCACATCCAATAAAAAATTCGTAGGGAGGGGGGCTGTACACCGAGATGTGCATATAGCAAAATACATTTAAAAAATCACCCACACCCATACCCACTGCCATGTGTACAAAAATCCAACTCGTGACCCACTTCGTGTTCCTCCCTTATCTTCCTCCATTGGGGTACTTTTAAAATTGGCATAGTCAAAACCCTTAATTTTCAATCCGAACTTTTAAAAATTGCATATTTCCACAATGGCCTTTTGAAATATAAAAGATAAAGATGCCCTTAAATAAACAATACAATTACAAAACTCACTTTTTATCTAAAAGACAATACTACCATTTTAGTTACAATTAAAAAACTAAACACTTCCCATAGCTGTCTTGTTGCCCGTTATCATCAATCCAGTCATGAGGGCAAACTCAAACGTGGAGAAAATAACGACCTTGCCCTCGAGATCGAGTAAAGGACATCGCCGTCAACTGACTTAAGCAGTCGACATAGTAGCGCATTAAAATTTGCCTGGAGTACTGTACCTCTCTTAACTGATATATGTGCCACATGAAGGACTAGAGTAAGACATCTGTGTGCTGATCATCCAGCAACTCCAATACAATAGTGAAATTGTCAAAGTTACTATTTCATGTACATTTTCCCACCATCTGTCTCAACTCCACAACGAGATGGTACTGCTTCCCCTGCAAAAAAATTCAAATATTAGAACTTTCAACAAAAAATTCATTTAATAAGAACAATTTCAAAAAATTAAGGGAACAGAATTACAAACAAAAAAAAGTAAATTAAAGAAAATAATAAAATATACAAAATTAAGAATTAAAAATAATTTTAAATGAAAATAAGTTTATAATCTGAAAAAAAAAATTAAGAAATTTTTAAAATATTTCCAAAAAAATTATAATAAAAAAAATTAAACAAAAGGAAATTATGAAAATTAAANACAAAAGGAAATTATGAAAATTAAACAAAGAATATAAATATTGTTTAATTACAAATTTTAAAAAATAATTTTAAATAAAAAAATAAACAATTAAGAAATTTTAAAACTATTTTAAAAAAATTATAATAAAAAAAAATAAACAAAAGTAAATTATGAAAATTAAATAAAGAATATAAAACAGTCGATAGGCCAACTGTCTGAAGGGGCTGACTGTTTCTCACGCCATTTTCGGAGAGATTAACTTCTCAAACGTAAATATATACACCTAAATCTCTACTACATAATAATCTACACAAATAATGAAGAATAAACATTATACATAACAATTTAAAACACAATAAATGAAAAATCAATCACATAATCTCAAAAAAAAAAAAACACTAATTTTATTGAAGGTAATGGCCGGTGTGTGGTGGTCGGCGTTGTGTTTGACTATGAAGATACTTCTTCGACTGGATCCCAATTGTGGACTGTGTGAGTAATTTTCAATTTCTTTTTTCTTTCTTCTCAAACAATAGGTAGAAGATAAATGGGTATTTTTGGGTTTTGTTATTTAACTTACCCTATTATACATTTTAACTTTTTTTTTAGTGGTCAAAGGCTAGTATGAAAATATGGCTAGGTCGATGGGCCACCCCACCCCATCCCATAACCTTCCTCTTCAAGACTAGTCTCTTTCTTTTCTCCTTTATATTTATGTAGATAGTTTGTATGCGGTCCGTTTCTTTCTTCCATATTATAAAACAAATGAAAAAGGGCAAGAAATATGTACTGCCAAAAGCAACTTCGACAAGAAATTTGGTCATTTTTCTCCTCATATTGGAACACAAAGTATGTTCATTTCCCAATGTGTAAAACTAAAATTTTGTTCATAATTTTTTGATTTTATTTGAAATGTTGGATGTTTGCCCCAGAAAATACGGTTTTTTTTTTAGAAAGTTGTATTTTTGTCTCTAATAGGTGGTGGGTGTCGATGGCAAAATTTCGATTAACAAATTTCTCTCAATTAGCCAATTTTTTTCCTCCTAAACTCACTAGTTTTGATACTCAAACTTGAGCAAGATGGGAAATTGCTATTTGGGAGAGAAATAATTGAATTTGCATGCTTCTACCCTCTTTCGCAAGAGTATTTGTAGATTTCTTCAAGGCTTTGGGGACAATTAGATCATTATAGAGGGTAACATGTGGCAGTTGTTTAATGATGAATTGATAACTGATTCTGTTATATAGAATACATGTTATTCATTGCTTTTTAGACTTTCTATGTCCTTTAATAATCGTTTTTGTCTCCTGATTATGCTCAAAGAATAACGTGGTAGTTGTAGTACAGATTTGGAGTGTCGTATCCACAGGGAGATGAAAAATGCTTAAGGGTTTCAAAAAGGGATGAGTTGTCGTCTTCAATGTGAAGTAAAATTTAATGTTGAAATGTGAAATTAAAATCGTTAATTTGAGATAGTGAAGCGTCGGGATTCTCTCAATCGGATCGGATCAATCACATCAATTATTCCATTTTTATTAGACAATTAGAGGCTTTCAACCCGACACTCTAATCGGAAGATATATCGTGAAAACCAATTTAATTCTAACGTGACCCTAATGGTTAATCTTCCTATTGCAATGTTCACACTTGGATTATCGAAATCAGATTCAAAATCGACTATATACTACAGCATAAAACTTTAGAGAATCACACCAATAAACTTAAATAATTGAGATTAAAACCTAAGTAATTATTTCAATCAAAATTAATTCATGAAGAGGAGAATAAACCATTAAATCAATTTAATTTCAATTGTAATTCTAGAATCTAGTTTCCCTATAACACAA
>CAIGRB010098744.1:13677-36281 GCA_903798255.1 Fraxinus quadrangulata
AGAGAGAGAGAGAGAGAGAGAGAGAGCATGACTAATTCTATGACCAATTTAATAAATACTAAGTCAATCTCAAAATTAATTCATGATGAGGAGAATAGACCATTAAATTAATTTAATTTCAATTGTAACTCTAGAATCTAGTTTCCCTATAATACAATTACGCATACATGTATTGAATAAGATCAAAAAAGCAGCTCTACACTTTTAGCATAAAGTAGTAAATAATCCACCAATGACATTCATCAGATAGTTCAACAAATATTTCAACTCGTCGGTAGAAAAAGTCTGATTGAATCTATGATTAATTTAATAAAAACTAAACAAATCTCATTACAAATTTATGGAAAGAAACTATAAATTCTAGAATTGTTCAACAAGAAAATATCAAAATATAAGAATACTATATGTGAAATCATCAATTCCAAAAGAGTTACTCCCTAGCTTCACCAAAGTTTTAGTTTTTCATGGATTTCTTGAGCCAAAAGAGATGAAAGAATGAAGAATGAGACATTCTGGTGTCTTTTAGGGTTGAGAGACGCGTGAAAAATTAGTTACCATAAGTGTTGGAATCAATTTCGAAAACTGAAATTTCATGCACAGAAATGACATATGCAACCACAAGGTATAAACCCATGCAGTTGTATGGAATAAATAATTGCTACCCTTGAATTCTCGGTAAATGACCATGCGGCCGCATGAATTTATAACCATGCGACCGCATGGTTATAGTGTTTACCTGTCGAATAGCTTTCAGTATTTTGACCATATCTTCTTCTATCAATGTCCAATTGAGATGATTCAAGATGCATTGGAAAGCTAACTCCAAGAGACGCAACTTTGGTTCAAATACCATCTTCAAATTCGATCGTTTTTCATGTCAACAATCGGTCTTAATATGAAACTGAAAACCAGTGCAAAATTTTTCAGCTTGAAAGTTAATATGTGATAATGTTTTGACTATATTTCATCCTTTTGACTCATTTCTTCATCCAATTGACCTCTAACACTCTCAAATATTCATAATAAGGTTAGAAATAAGTTTAGATTATTTTCATTTTAGTCTCTGAACTTTCACTTTCTTCCATTTTGGTCATTTTTCACTTGTTTCTCTTTATTTTTGCTACATTCATCTCTTTGTCTTGTAAAACGTAAATTATATAGAATTAAGCTATATTTCAGCATATTAATCAACAATTTTCCATGTTTTGACAGTACGATAAGTGTGTAAAAATGCACTTATCACCGCCATTGATGGGAATGGTTTGCTCCTTCTTTTCTATGAGCCTTCTGATTATCTTTGCGTGTCTCTTAGACTTCATCACCTATAGGTAGAGCGGTCAAATGTTTGGCTCTCTTTTGTATAGTTTCTAACTTTTTTGGTCTTTTTGTTCACAGGTTGATGAACGAGCTCCTAAACGCATATTTCCTTACTTTTCTGAAAAGCCCTTTACATAAAAGACAGGGGGTTGTTCACCTTTTGAAACTTAGCTACCTAAGTGTGTGAGATTGCAGGATAAATTTTTTAAACAACATATAGTTCCCTAAGTCTTGTCCCCCCTCTCTTTTTAATGATAATTAGTATCCGGAGTGATCGCCATTGGCTCGTCTATCAAGGGACAAGCTCGGCTGGACCTTTGAGCTCACGAGCTCAATGGTCGAGCCGAGCTTAGGCTACAAGCTCGAATTTCTTCATGTAAATATCTTTCTCCTTTTCCTTGAGCTTGGGATCGATTACGTAATTTTCGAATAGGTGGAGTAAAAAGTGTACATGAATAGCTTATTACGTATACAAGTTTTTTATGTGACTAGACGTAATTTCGACATACCTATTTTTGTATTAGAAAATAAGCATCTTGTCAATCCTTTACGCAAATTAAGTTATCCAAAATGTCTTCTATGAGTCGGTTCCTGAACTCGGATAGAGTTCGTATACCTACACTAAAAGTAGACTTCGAAACTATAATGCTAACTAAAGTTGTTAGTAGATCTTTTACAATTATAGGAACAATAGGATATCTACGTTCATGACGTCACCAAAAATCAAGTAAATTAAATTGCATTGCATCAACAGGTTTTACGCTCGTAAGCATTTGATGATAAAATATTTGTGTAACTTAGCAGGCATTCTAGCTGGAGCTGGACCTGCATATGTCTAGTTATATGCAGGAGATATATTTCAAGATTTCAAATATTTTTACCCGTCCCATTCATTTCTTGACCTACCTATAAATATCAGAACTCACCTGCACCTTTTTTTACTAATGTTGAATATTATCTATTTGTAGTTGCCCCTTGCATACTATTAAAGTTTGATATCTTAATATGATGAATGCTTATCATTGGTATCTCAAACTTTTTTGGTATGAGTAATAATCTAAGATTCATCATATCACATGGGGGACAATTTTTCTATATAGATGACAAATGGAAGTGGCTAGGAAACAAGACTACTTTAATCATAGTTCCAAATAATGTACCCTTATAGGACTTGTGTTATGTTGATGAAGAAACTTCGTAATCTATAATATTGATGGAGAAACTTAGAACATCATGTGGTCGAAAAAATGCAAAAATGTGACAAGCGAGAATGCTTTTGAAATTGTATTCTGTATTAATTGGGGCTGCCCTCGTGCATGAGAACTCAAATAAATATAGCAATTTTCTCGATAGAACTTTGGAATATTCCCTATTTAATATAGTATTGTATAAATTATTTGTATAGATTTGATCATTTGGTTGTTGAGCATTGATGAACACACTTAATACTTTATCAAGAATGCTTTTCCATCATACACCTTAAATGCGATCTTGTTGCTAAATGTCAAGACAGACAGTTCAAATGTCAATCTCCACATTTTAACTTATCGACTAACAAGAGGTGCCTTGTGTATGCATTTAAGGACCGGTATATTAAATTTATACAAAACATTACATGCCCAATAGTTGTATTGCTTGTTTTGAAAATTCAATTTTATGTTCATCGATAATTCGACGTGCTACACATTACGAAAGAATCGACTTACGAACTAATATGTTATGATAAAATTGATTTTTCATACATGAACATAAACTACATAAATCCACAATGGACATAAATATATTTTCCCAAAAATTCTAAAACTACACATGAACATTAAATTATTTAGAAAATCATTCATTTACATGTCGAAAATAATACATAGAATTCAGTGTAGACAGTTTAAATGTAGATCTCGATAGTTTTTCTCCTACTTTCTCGACAGTTTCGCCTGTTATACGTTAAGTAAAAAAATGCCTACGAAATGCTGCATATTATTGTGTATTTTTGCAAATTAACATGAACTACACATCTAAAAATGGACATAACTATTTTCTCATAAATTCAAAAACTAGACATGAACGTAAAAACCTTAAATCACGACAAATTACAACTTAAAAGGTTTACATTGTTTTTCCATTCAAAAAAATCATTTTTATATAAGCCTTAAGGATAACATTCTATAGGACTCCTCCAGCTGAACCTGCATTTCAACCTTTGTGCCTAACTTAGCTCATTCCTTTCTAAAGCATTTCTAACTTTATTTTAGCAGCTTGTCGAATTTATCAAGCTTAGCAAGGTATATCTGAGCATTTGTCAATATGCTCAACTTGTCAATTCAAATAAGTAAATTTTCATGGGGAGAATACTTTTATTGCAAAAGATGTAAATAATTCGACTACCCAATTCTAACATAACTCAGTGTTGAAAGAACCCAACCCCCAATAGAAACCCCATTAGTTTTCTTCTTGTGTGACAGAAGTAAATAGAAAGTCAAAATGTTGAAAAGGAATTGGGAGAAATGAAAAACGTTCCAAAATTAAGAAACATAACAATTTTTTTTCTCGATAATCTTAATAAACATTTATAGTTGTTATGTCAAAGACTTAGGGTCTGTTCTCTTTACCATTTTCAAGTCATTTTCTGTTTTCGATTTTGCAAAATAGTGAAAACGCGTTCTCTTTCCTATTTTCGAAAACGCATTTTTGAAAACAAGTTAAAAATTTACAAAGAAAACCCAAAACGATAAATTTGTCGTTTTGGGTGTTTTCAGTTATAATCAAACCAAAATTTTTTAAAACACGTTTTGAGTGTTTTCAAAACAATTTTTCAAATTGCAAAAAACTAAAAAAATAAAAATAAAAAAAATATTTTCAACAATCTCAAAATGGACACTCAAAACACAAAATAAATTTAAAACACAAAACATAAAACTGAAACACAAAGAGAATAACCTCTTAAACTTTCAAAAGATGGAGAAAAAGAAAAAGAGACGTAACGGCGAAGATTGCCATCTCGAAGTTTGGCTTCACGTTCTTCAACAGTAGATAGTGACGGCGTATTGGACTCGGAGAGCCTCCTTCGAAGCCACGGTGGCATAGTCGGTGGCGATCACGACATAGAACTATCACTTGTGAGTTATCGTCGTAGGATAGAGGAGTGATTAATGTGGGGTGGAAAGTCTTGTCGATTGAAGAGGAGTTGTATGGTTTAATGTTCAAAATGGAGGAAAAAGGAGAAAATGGTGGAGGAAAAAAAAGAAGACGGAGGTTTGTTGTGGATCTCCAAATGTGGGAGTGGGTATTGGATTTAGGTGGGATGGGGGGTATTTTATCGCTTTTTTGTACAACTTTTTCATCTAATCAAATTAACATTAATTAAAAAAAAATATATGAGATTTAATTTTTTTAGAGGGGCAAAAAAGTCCAAAAGGGACATTCTTGCTAAAATTATTAAAATATGACATTTTTAAAAATACCAATTCAAAAAGTGCATGAAGTGCAATTTCCTCTTTCTTTATTAGTTGGGACTGCCATTGAAGATGGTTTAATTCAAACCTAATGGTTGACTTGCTTTCTGGAAAGTGAAGCACTACAATTATTGGATTTTGCTTAGTTTTATGAAAGAACGTCAAATCTTAAAAAACATTGTAACTATAAAAATAAAAAAAATAAAAACTTATTATTAATTTTATAAGAAAATTAAGTTGGATGATCAAAATAGGGCATATCGTAACTTCTACATATAACTAGATAGAGGTACATAGAGGTTTTGATAGGATAATAGCCCAAATAGTCATTGAACTTTGCAAGAGGTCCAAAGGGATTACTGAACTTTAAAAATCATCCAAATCATTATTGAACTTTGCATTTGTAACCCCGTTCGTCAATATGCTCACAGTCCGTCCAAAAAATGATGAAATGATGACGGGAAATATTGGTGAAGTGGAAACTCGTGAAGGTGTAGTTAGTTTTGGGATATTATGTGTTTGTAATCTAGGAAATGTAATGATATTTGTAATGCTCATGCTTCACCATTGGAGAGAGAGATTATATAGCCTCCAATGATTGAATTGAAACTGTCCATAGCTTGGATATTTTTCATTGATATGTTTATTGGATAACGAATTATAAAATGACATGGTCTAAGAAGATGATCCACTTAACTGCCTTGGAACTTGACCGCATTTGCCAAGCAGTTGGGTAAATAATGGTAATAAAACAAATGAACCTAATGAGGTTACGACTCTCAACTTCAAATAATTAATGGCATGAAATTGATAAGATACACATTATAGACCAACTAGATTACATCATTCAATACACTAAATTACTTCTTTAAATTCCTTATCAATGAGCAAGATAACATCATTCAAGTTGCTACACTTCAAAAAAACTGCATTACAGATTCCTTAGACAATATCAAAAAATAGGTTGTACGTGGCCTACATGAACCCACAAAAATCCCGTGAGTCATTCACAAAAAACAGTTCCTGAAAGTTAAAAACGTGTTTCCAAAAATACAACTTTTTAAGTTGTGTCCACGTGGCCGTCTCTGATTGGCCGGTATGCTTATACTTGGACTGTGCTTTCTCTCCTTCTGTTTGGATCGTTGATTAGATCCCATGGTTGTGATTTAATTGAGCATTTATTACTGTGACTCTTGGCATACTCATTGATTCATTCTGTTTAGTCTCTCTGGCGATAGAGAAGAGAAAAGGCCAGCGTAATTTCTTGAGCTCTCTCTGTGTGAATTATTGCATCCATAGATTAAGAGTTTTTGGTGGATAATTATGTGGCCTCTCTTCACATATGATAACAGTGGCTTGAGTCCATTTTTGGTTGGTTTGATTAGTGACTGTTCTTGTGATTTATGCGATATGGTTTGAGTTTTCAGTTGAAGTTCTAAGAGATCCTTTGTTCGATCTATGACTAGAACTCGATAATAGTCTGATTTTGATTCCAGTTGTAAATTTCTCTCTAGAAGGTTTTGCTTGGTGTATTAGTGGATTGGCCTGGTAACTGAGCCTCCCAGATTAGGACATTCTTGGCTGAACTGGGTGACCAATTTTTCGTGTTCTTTGAGCTCCTTAATTTTTATGATTATTTACTGTTTATATGATTACTGTTATTCGAATCTATTTGGGTATAAATTCCATTGGTATAAATCTGATTTGGGACGAAAAATCCCAACAACTGGTATTAGAGCCACGTAAGACGTGGGTAAGGCATCTGTGAAATTTGTTTAAGTATTTTGTTGTATTGATGTGGGCATTGAAGTGTGTAGGTCCTGAACTTGAAGTGAACTGAGACTCTTGGCTGCCGTGTGGTTTTAAATCCGGCCCTGAAATTAACGCTGGAGTCGGATACAAATTTCCAAACGTCTCTGAGTTGGTTTTAATACTATTATACACAAAATTTGGTGAGACTGTTCCTATACAAACTTGCAAAAACTGGTTTACATGATTTAAATTATTTTTGTGTGTGAATTAGTGATTAAGTGATTGGGTTTATTCAAGAATTGAATAAATTGTTTAATTGGAATAGGAGCACAATTCTTTCTGTTACTGTTGCAATCTGTGCATGTCATATTCCTGAATTAAATTTAAAGTCTCATGCTAGTTTCTTATTGTTTAATGCAAATTGGAATCTGATGCTGCATGCTAAACTGATATATGTTGTAATCTCGACTGCATAACTTTTAATTGATGAATTACTTGTTATTGCTGATTATCACACCTACGAACAACACACACATAACTCACTATAATTTGACTTTCATTTCACCTATTTAATTCTGAAACTATTTTTGACTGATCTGTAAAACCTAAGTGTTTGTTTTTCAAAAAAGATTTCTGGTTATTTTTGGGAATCTGCAAATAAGATTACCAAATGGCCTCGAATTCAAGCCACTCTCTTACTGAACCTGTTATGGATTCGAGGGTTGAATTATCATAATATGATGGGTGTGGGGATTACTCGATATGTAAGCAGAAAATTAGGGCTATTTTAGTCCAACAAAGGGTTACTAAAGCCCTTGATGATCATAAAACTTTTTCTGTTGAATTAAAAGTTAGACCTACTGAAATTGAGGAAATGAATGAGATTGCTTACAGTTCGATAATTTTGCATTTACCATTTACATGACGATATTGTTAGACAAGTTGATGAAGCTAAAATGCTGGGATTTGTAGACTGCACTTGATGCTTTATTCCTAACTAAGATATTGCCAAACAAGATTTACCTTTTGGAGAAATTGTTCAGTTTTAGGATGGACCTGGGAAAAGACTTAGAGGTGAATCTAAGTGAGTTTAGTATAATTCTGAAGAGTCTTGAACATAATGAGAAGAAATTTGATGACGAGGATTTGGCTGTCATCTTATTGAATTCTCTGTCTGACTTTTACAAGGATGTGAGAAATGCAATAAAATACTCGAGGGACAAATTAACACAAGCTATTGTAATAGACGCCTTGAGATCAAGGGAGTTAGAGATTAAAAAGGAATCAAGAGACACAAGGGAAGAAACTATGTTTATAAGATGGAGAAGTGAAAGGAAAGAGGATAACTTTCAAATAAGAAAAGTAAAAGGAAAACCACAGGGAAGATCTAAATCCAAAGATAAAAGTAACAAGAAGTGTTATGGCTGTGGAAAGCTATGACACTTTAAGAGAGATTCTTTCGAGTGGAAAATGATAAAAAATGACCAAAACGATATGGAATTGAACAATGCAGCTGTTGGCCATGAATTGGACAGCTTGCATGTTATGACTGTGTCTTGTGATGACACTAATCAAGACTGGATTTTAGATTCAGGGTGTATATTCCATATGAGTCACGTTAGGTCATGGTTTTATAACTACAGGGAAGTTGAACCTAGTAAGGTTTATATGAGTGATAATAGTTCTCAGACTGTTAGTGGTATTGGGGATATAGCCATCAAGATGTATGATGGTATGGTCAGGCAATTAAGAAATGTAACATATGTTCATAATCTTAAAAGTAATCTTATATCGTTAGGAATCTTTGAAGATGAATGGTATGTCTTCAAATTTAAAAACAATACACTAAAAGTCATGAGAGGTTTCCTAGTTGTAATGAAATGACCTAAGCTGAATGGGTTGTACTACCTGAAAGGTGGTGCTATTACTTTACAAGAAGCTAATCTCCTTAACTAATGACAAATCTAAATTGTGGCACAAAAGAATAGGACATATAGGAAATACGGGTTTAAAATATCTAAGTAACCAAAAATTACTTGGGAAAGATATGATTGAACCGTTTGAATTTTGTGAAACGTGTGTTTTGGATAAGTCACATAGGGTGAGCTTTGAGAGTGGAGAGAATACCGCTTCTAAGCCCCTAGACTATGTCCATTTTGATTTGTGAGGGCCTAAAGATCAACCCAACTTTGGTAGAAATAGGTACTTCCTGTCCTTAGTTGATGATTACTCTAGAAAGGTATGAGTTTATCCTTTAAAGGATAAATCAGAGACTTTTCTTAAATTCCGGACTAGGCTTAAAATTGTGGAAAATCAATTTGATAAGAAGTTAAAAACTTTGAGAACCGATAGTGGTCTAGAGTTTGGTAACACGGAATTTGATAGCTTTTGTAAGCTGAAGGGAATCATGAGACAAAGGACAGTTAAGTACACACCTCAACAAAATGGGATTGCAGAAAAAACGAATAGGACCTTGATGAATAAGGTTAGGTGCATGCTTGTCAATTCAGGCTTTGCCAAAGGATTTTGGGTAGAGGCATTATGCACAGCAGCATATTTGATGAATAGATCTCATGTTAGTTCGGTCGAGTTTAAGACTCCTCAAGAACTATGATTGGAAAGCCTCCGGATTTAACACATATTAGAGTGTTTGGGTGTGTAGCATATGCACACCAAACTGAGGGCATGCTGGAGCCCAGGGCCACTAAATTTGTTATGTTAGGCTATTCTAATGGAATTAAAGGTTACAGGTTGTAGGTTTTAGGAAAACATGGTATTAAGATCATTAACAACATGGAAGTTATGTTTAATGAATATGAGATACCTTGTCTAAAATCTAAACATGATGATTATGAGGAAATTGAATCTAACGAGAAATTTCAGAATGAGGTGAAGTTCGCAAAATATGACATCACTCAATCTGATGAGGATGAACATTTGATTGATTAGATTGAAGTATCTCATGGTGAAACTAAAATGGAAACTAACACCTCGATAATTGAAGATGATACTATTCAAGATTACCAATTGATTAGGAATAGAGAAAGAAGGCAAATTTAACCAAACCCAAGATATGAGTCTAAGTACTTGATTGATTTTGCCTTGGTTTCAGGTGGAGGCTTTGAACATCCAGAACCTTCCGAGAAGCTATGAATGAGCTTAAACTATGTTAACTGGAGAAGGGCAATGGAGGTAGAAATGCCATCCTTATTTGAAAATAAGACTTGGAGTTTAGCTAATTTGCTTTATGGTCAAAGACCTGTACAATGTAAGTGGATTTACAAACTGATCGAAGGGATTGACTATATTGAGATATTTTCCTTTGTTTTTTTAAATCTAAAATAATTAAATTGTTTTTAGCATTAGTTGTTCAGTTCATTTGGGAACTTGAACCACTAGGTGTTAAAATTGTGTTCCTACATTGGGAATTTAAAATATCTATAGGAGACAACCCTAAGACTTTGAGGTATAGTTAAAGGTGGACCTTTGTTTGTAAATTGGAGATGTTTGATAGGCTGATCTTTTTTTTTTTTTTTTTAAAGATATGTGGATGTTGACTTTATGGGTGACAAAGATCTTGGAATATCCTCTACTACCTATTTCTTAACATTGGTGAAAAATTTGTATAAAATTTGAAATATGTGAAAGAATGTATTTGGTTGAAAGGCATTTTGTGTGATTTGAATTTTCTATATGATACTCTTGTTATTCTTATTGATAGTCATAGTACATTGTTACATGGTAAAAGTTGAATATCATGAGAGGTAAATATGTGTTAAGGTTAAGTATCATTTTCTAAAGGACAACATACCTTTAGGTGAAGTTAATCTTGAGAAAATACATGCTGATAAATATCCATTTGATATGGGAGATAAAATGCTTTCAATTGGTAAGTTTTAAAACTTGGTTATCAATTCTTTATATTGATAATGAATCATTCTTTTGCAGGTACTTGATCGATGATGTTGAACCCTTCCACTATTAGTGCACCATTTAAAGCATACTGTAGGGAGTTTACATTTTTGGAACCAAGGTGAAGATTGAAAGTTAAAAACGTGTTTCCAAAAATACAAATTTTTAAGTTGTGTCCACGTGGCCATCTCTGATTGGTTGGTGTGCTTATACCTGGATTGTGCTTTCGCTCATTCTGTTTGGACCGTTGATTAGATCCCATGGCTGTGATTTAATTGAGCCTTTACTACCGTGATTCTTGGCATACTCATTGATTCATTCTGTTTAGTCTCTTTGGCAATAGAGAAGAGAAAAGGGTTGCGTGATTTCTTGAGCTCGCTCTGTGTAAATTCTTGCATCCATAGATAAAGAGTTTTTGGTGGATATTTGGTGGCCTCTCTTCACATATGATAACAATGGCTTGAGTCCATTTTTGGCTGGTTTGATTAGTGACTGTTCTTATGATATATGCGATATGGTTTGTTGAATTTCTAAGAGATCCTTTGTTCGATCTACAACTAAAACTCGGTAATAGCCTGATTTTGATTCCAGTTGTAAATTTCTCTCTGGAAGTTTTGCTTGGTGTATTAGTGGATTGGCCTGGTAGCTGAGCCTTCCAGATTAAGACATTCTTGGCTGAACTGGGTGACCAATTTTTCGTGTTCTTTGAGTTCCTTAATTTCTGTGATTATTTATTGTTTATATGATTGCTGTTATTGGGTTTCTCGAATCTATTTGGGTATAAATTCCGTTGGTATAAATCTGATTTGGGACCAAAAATCCCAACAGTTTCCATTTACAAGAATTTTCCAGTAAGTTGTACATTACAAGCTGCATTTTTGCCCTTCAAAACATCTAGCTCCAACGCACAACATCCTAGCTTTTCTTAGCATTCCATGCAACTGACTTTGTAATATGCACTCCCAAATCCTTTCTCACTCTAGTTCTGAAATGCTTTATCTTCCAATGAGGATCGGCTGTAAAATCATCCAAGTAATACTCAGCAAGCCACTTACACGTTACGTACTTATTCCTCCGTACCTTCAAGCAAGTATGTTTAGGGTCCTATATTTTTTACTGTACTGTGTCCTGACCTTGTAGCTTAGATGCCCACAACATCCATGGACAACTATCCTTACAAATGCAATGCACTCAACTTTTATCACTTTTCTTGAAATTTGACTCAACCCGATTGAAGACAGTGTAATTTTGAATGACTCATTTCAATTCCTCAAAAGAACCAAATAATAACTCTATCTCGAGATGTGGATTACTAAATTTTAGCTTTTCAAAAGATGAATTCGACGAGCTATTTGCTTCTGGGGCTTCTTCATCATGTATCTCGCTATGCATACTCATTTCGATACCTTCAGTAATGTTACAAATCAAATAAAATATCATCATCTTTGTATACATCATGGTCAGAGTCGTGAAAGACTAGATCATCATCATTCAAAATGTCTGCAAATGTAACAAAACAAAAAAAAAAATTAATAATCTGATCCAAAATTACCCTATGCTTTAAAAAATGTCAACATATTATCAATATTCTATTACGGTTTGGAGGATTTGGGATTTAGGATTCATAGATAATTTGGGGGTGTGATTTGTAAGAGAGAGCAGATAGACAGACAGGAACGGGTTTGGGTTTACCCCTTTGAAGAGTTCCATTTTTTTTGTTTTGATTTTTAATGTAAAACGTGTTTTCAAGTTGACAACATATCCACATGTGTACACTTTTCATGAAATGGCAGACAGTAGCTGGCACATGAAGCCAAGTTCGCAACCACATCATCATTCTGTCATTTTTTGGACGGACCGTGAGCACAGTGACGAACGGGGTTACAAATGCAAAGTTTAATGATGAATGAAGTGATTTTTAAAGTTCGGTGACCCCTTGTGGACCTTTTGCAAAGTTTAGTGACCATTTGAACTTTATCTCGATTCTATATTCCTACTAAAATTTTAAAAATAAGATCGGACCAGCCTGTCCGACCAAAAAAATCAAGAATCGGATTAAAATCTAGTCCAATCACATGGTAAAAACCGAATAAAAAAACTAGCGAAAATCTTATAACTTGTCGATTTAACCGAAAATCGATGAATCAATTACGATTTTCATGGGTTCAACGAGCCAATTTTACAAAAAGAAATATCAAATTGATGAACACAGATTTTTCCCTACTTGTTCAAAACTTTTCAAAACCCACGGCAACCCAACTGACCTAAAATCATATAACAATTAAATAAAACACATAAATTAATATTTATGCTCATATGTGGGATATGTGTTTGTGTATAAACATATGAATTTGTATGTGTGAGAAAGTCAGAAAGATCAGACAATGATAAGAAAAAAGCAGCCATTGAAGAACTATACATACTCTATATATATATATAAGATTATGTAAACATTCAATCCTTTAAATCAAACTTTGAGATTCCATTCGTGACCGAACTCCTTAAAATACATCTCTCCATCCCTGAAACACAAATTCACCACAAATGTTTAGTTGAACTCGAAAGGTTGTTAAATTACATTCGTCTCTATATCCGATAATGATAATATTTAGAGATTTCATGTCACAAAATTGAAGAATATCGTCACAAAACAATAATTATTATCAGTTGCAGGAAAATTTTTGTTATGTTGGAGTGAATTTGTATCCAGATCATTCAATTTGGGGTTTGATTGGCGTCGTTTCACAATTGGTACATGATTACACATTAGAATCGGGCAACTAACATTTTCACAATTTCTCAGACGGACAATTACGCATCGATAGTCAATGTAACTAATTTTCAAAATTGAATTTGTAGGTTGTGCTTTCTTTTCGAAAATTTATGTTTGTGATTTTTTGTGAATGATATTTGTAATTCTGACAATAAGTCGTGTAATTGATCCCAGTCACATGATGTGACAAATTATCCAAAATAGGTAATTTTATGTGACATGATTCAACATATCTGATCATGTGACTTGTAGCTGAACCATTCTATTGAAAATTATATGTAAAATAATTGTGACTAGCTGTCTTATTTATGTGATTTACAAATAAGATACAGTGACCTGTCTAATTGAATATAAAATGATCGTGACCAGCTGTCTTATTTATGTGACTTACAATAAGATATAGTGGCCTGTCTAATTTCATGTTGTTGTAACTTATAGCTGAACCATTCTATTGAAAATTATTATAAAATGATTGTGACCAGCGGTCTTATTTATGTGACTTACAATAAGATACAGTAACCTGTTTAATTTTATGCTTGATGGTTTTTTAAGGTAGTATTATATGCAGTACTTCATTATTAGACCTATAATGCAAATCTGTGACCTACATTAATTGTCACTGGCTTTTTGTGAGTTATACTTTTCTATGAAAAGTTGCAGAAATGGGCTTCGTGCACGTTTACTTGATAAATGGATCACATATATCACTAGTGTTGGTTGATCGAAATTGTGGTTTTACAAACCTAGTAAATATCGTTATGACTGAGTTCGGTTTGGATCAAAGGAAGGTTGCAGTCACAATGATGTATATATTGAACAATGAATTGCCTGCAATTAGAATAAATAGTGATAATAATGTGTTGTCCTACTAGATGCTGAAGTGTAGGGATTGTGACCATTCCAAATATCCGATAAATGTTAAGGTCACAACTGTGGAAAGTGGAGAAAAGTCATGCATGGTTCTAGTTGATGTACACTCTAGCGGTGTTATGTTTTCATTAATGAATATATCGTTGACATATACAATGTAACATTTGAAAATCCATGTCACAATTTCAGAGATAAAGTCACAGTTGTCTCTGTGCCTAATGGTATGCAAATAGAAATGGGAAGAATTTTCCATGAGAAGGAAATTTTGAAATTGAGCTTGTCTTTATTTGTAATACAAAACATATTTGAATTCATGGTTGTTCGTCGGACAAGAAATGATATCTTATCAGGTTTTTGCAAGAAGAGTATAATTGGGTATGCAAATCTTCAAGAAGATTAGGAGGATTACAGATGGTCACACATGTGCTTCGAATAAAGTATTGGGATCTCACATGCAGTATCAACCACAGTTGTGTCATATTGTATCAAATACAAGTACACATCCTCATGAACCATATACACTCCAAACGATACATGTAATGACATGTTGCATACATATGAAATTTCTTTGAATTATGTAAAGGCTTGGAAATCTCGGAAGAAAACATTGAAGATGCTTAAGGGGGATTCTACATATTCATTCATGAAAATACCAACCTTCTTTTTCATACTTCATCAAACAAATCCAGGTACAGTCACAGGACTGGAGCTTGATGGTCACAATAGATTCAAATATTGCTTCATGACCCTAGGTGCATCAATTAGAGGATTGGAACACTATATGCATGTGATTGTAGTTGATGGCATGTACACAGGATGCTAATAATAGCATATTCATAATTGCATTTAGAATTGGAGATAACGAGAATGATAGGTCATGGTTGTGGTTTTTTGAAAACTTAGAAGGCGTATGGAATTAGGGATGGCTTGTGTTTTGTATCAGAGTGCTTGATGAAGTGAAAGACATAATTGTATTAGCACCTAACCAAAAAGAAGTTCAGGAAGACCTACACAAAAAAGAAAGAGATTATCATGTGAAGGAAAAATAACTGTCAAATGTGAACGTTGTGGTCAAAATGGTCACAACCGTAGATCGTACAACAACTTGGTTCCATTAAGTAAAAAAAGATCATAGTTACATATGAATAGTACGATGTCAACTAATGATACACATTGATAGTAGTTATAGAATTCAAGTTCGTTTTTCTCTTTATTGTTTCACTTGTTAGCAGTGGATAGTGTTAGGCATACATGTAAATGTACGTTATTCGTTCAAATAATATTAATTCAAACTGTGAATGTGACTTGACATTTGAGAACGTGTGAAATTTGTAGGCCACATATCATATACACAAGTCACACACATTATGGTCAGGTCACATAAATTACATACAGGTCATAGAACAAATGGACATGTCACATATAATTCATAAACATATTGTTCATATAGACCCTGAAGACTAATAAGGTGTTTATTATTTAAGGTCATAGAACAAATGGACATGTCACATATAATTCATAAACATATTGTTCATATAGACCCTCGAGACTAATAAGGTGTTTATTATTTTATATGGTGTCAACAAATAGATGCATGCTTCTGTTACCTTTGTCAATTAGCACAATATGGTGAGAATGTCAAGTTTAAGGCTACCACAACTAACTTATACTTTCAGGCTACGATCAAGAATATATATCCGAAATTCATAAAGGATCCAAATGTTCTATTCACGAAGACAATGCTGATTAATGATATCACAGGTGTCAGAATACCATTGAGCAATCCATGGACTGAAGTGAACCAAGTCTTAATGTCAATTTTGCCTACAAACAAGGTACATTGGATGTTGGGGTTGCTTGATATTAAGGCTCATTCATTGATTATATTCAATTCGACTAGGAGGACCTTCATGAATTTAAGTGTGAAATGGGAAATCGAACCATATTTGAAAAGCATCCCTCATTTGATGGATGCAATCAGAATATAGAATAGACCTTTAGATGATGATCAAGAAGATTCCATGAAGTTGAGGCTTACGCTAGGTTATGAAAGGTCACAACAGCAAAATGTGTATGTTTGTGACATTCATTTTAACGTGTTAGTTGACTAAAGAAACATATGTTTTGTGACCACCATTTTAATAGAAAAACTAATAAACTAACTTTCTTTTTTTCAGCCATGATTACGGGATATTTGTGATCAATTATGCCGAATACATTCTTCATAATAACTTAGAATCTCTGCCAAATGATTTTGATGCTGTCAGAGCACAGTTGGATCTAGCTACATTGTTTTATAAGCACCGTGAAATCAAGAAAGCCACCAATGTGGTAAAGGGAAATGTCGAGGGGGGTGTAGTTATAGATTGATAGTTGAATCAGTGACTGAACAATCTATAACTACACCCCCTCGACATTTCCCTTTACCACATTGGTGGCTTTCTTGATTTCACGGTGCTTATAAAACAATGTAGCTAGATCCAGCTGTGCTCTGACAGCATCAAAATCATTTGGCACAGATTCTAAGTTATTATGAAGAATGTATTCGGCATAATTGATCACAAATATCCCGTAATCATGGCTGAAAAAAAGAAAGTCAGTTTATTAGTTTTTCTATTAAAATGGTGGTCACAAAACATATATTTCTTTAGTCAATTAACACGTTAAAATAAATGTCACAAACATACACATTTTGCTGTTGTGACCTTTCATAACCTAGCGTAAGCCTCAACTTCATGGAATCTTCTTGATCATCATCTAAAGGTCTATTCTATATTCTGATTGCATCCATCAAATGAGGGATGCTTTTCAAATATGGTTCGATTTCCCATTTCACACTTAAATTCATGAAGGTCCTCCTAGTCGAATTGAATATAATCAATGAATGAGCCTTAATATCAAGCAACCCCAATATCCAATGTACCTTGTTTGTAGGCAAAATTGACATTAAGACTTGGTTCACTTCAGTCCATGGATTGCTCAATGGTATTCTGACACCTGTGATATCATTAATCAGCATTGTCTTCGTGAATAGAACATTTGGATCCTTTATGAATTTCGGATATATATTCTTGATCGTAGCCTGAAAGTATAAGTTAGTTGTGGTAGCCTTAAACTTGACATTCTCACCATATTGTGCTAATTGACAAAGGTAACAGAAGCATGCATCTATTTGTTGACACCATATAAAATAATAAACACCTTATTAGTCTCCAGGGTCTATATGAACAATATGTTTATGAATTATATGTGACATGTCCATTTGTTCTATGACCTGTATGTAATTTATGTGACCTGACCATAATGTGTGTGACTTGTGTATATGATATGTGACTTATGACTAATTAAAAATGATGTTTGTATGTGATATGTGACCTTAGCATGTGTTCTATGACATGTATAAAATTTATGTGACCTGACCATAATGTGTGACTTGTGTATACGGTATGTGAACTATTGTATGTGACTTGCGACTAATGAACAATGATATGTATATGCGATATGTGACCTTGGCATATGTTCTATGACCTGTTTGAAATTAATGTGACTTGACCATAATGTTTGTGACTTGTATATATGATATGTGACATACGGTAAGTGATATAGTACAACATGCTATGATACATATATAGAATGATATGTGATCTTTGCATACCGAGTTGGTCAATCAAGCGTCTAAAGAAACAAGTTTATGCTACCACGTCTTGTTGCCTACGGTGAATATACCAATGTAAAAATGGGGCTTAATGACATCGTCAGCATCTTTGAATTTTTTTCCTATAAAGAGAAACAAATAACAAATTAGTTATCTTTATTTGCAATTGGTATATGTTGCAGTTTACAAAATAATGTCATACATACTTATTTGTTGGTTTGTAACCTCTATGGAACCAACTCTGAAATGCTGCAACATCAGCATCATCTGTATACTGATTGTAATATCAAAAAATTATAACATTCTTAGAACTCTTGCTTTGATTCCCTTAGTTAAAAATAAAAGGAGACTGTAATATTCTTACAAGTCTAGAGACACGCTTCAACGGCAGACCGGATGTGGGTGCAGAAGTCGGTGATACCTGTCATATATTGAAATATTAAACACAATAGTTCATTACGTGACCTAAAAAGGTAAAATATAATTTGTGTGCATCAATGGGTTTTTTAACCAGAAACCTCTTGATGTTCACATTATGTGTCCTTCACTACATGGGCGATTATAGCATCCACTTGTTCTTGAACTTGTTTTGATTGAAGCATTTGTGACCTAATGTTGCCAACGTTTGGAGTAGGCTGGGTAGAACCAATTCCCAAATCAAATGATGGAGGTTTCAACGTCATTGGGTTGAATAATTGCTTATCAGGGTACAACTTACCTTTTCTTTTCTTATCAACAGTTCCTTCAACATTTTTCCGTTATAATGGCATGTTTATGTATGAAAAGTCAAGAAGTTGCAAATGAAGATGTCAAACTTGGTAGTATAATGAACTTAATTCTTCCTGAATGTTTCTAGCTCCATCACTAGGCAATTCACTTTTTTCTTTGAATATGTTCAAAATTTAATCCATTGAGTTGATATCATTGTGGTCACATATACAGATAGAAAGTTCATTTCTGACTTCTTCTCTAATAAGTCTGGCATGATATATCCTTGCATAGAACAATAATATTCATCTTGTAATTCCTGTTAGCCTTTATTGATGATAAATGTGCTATAACATCATTGATTTGCATAGACAGCTCCTTATTTTTCGTTTGGAGTTCACTAATTTCATTTTTCAAACTCTCCAACACCTATGAATTTTGACATAGATAATGTAAGGTATCAAGGTATATGAATCATGTGTGACCCATGTACAGTTGTCTATGACTTTGAACACTATGGCATGTGAGCAATGCATCTATATTTGTGACCTGTCTAAATAACATGTGCCAAATTCACAAAGTTACGTCACATATACATATGTACATGTGAATTACGTGAACAACAATTGTTTAAATATGAACTTGTATTAAACATTTGTGACAAGTTCATATTCATTTGTGACTTGAATGAAGTGTCATACGACCTCGTCTTAAAATGCATATGAAAGAGAGAAATATGAAATTTGACATAGAATTAGCATGCACATCGAAACATATATTAAAAAATGCAAATATGATAATATTTTATAAATCAATAAACATAGAAACATTTAAATTAAAGATAGCAACATACATTACATCCGTGTGCATGTACTGTCGGAGGTGGAGACATATGAGTAGATGGACCCTCATCCACCAGTGAATGAATGTGCGCAATGTGTGGCTCGATCGGAGGATCTATTGAAGTACGGACAGAAAAAGATGACCTCTGCCTTCTCGGAGGTGGATCAACAAAATCATCTTCATCATCCTTGATATCACTAGAATGTCCCAATCTCGTGGTTTGGACTTTTTGATTGATTGCTGGAGCTTTGAACTTCTACAGGCACGTGATAGCGATGTTGTTGTGGTGTGTTATATGAAACACCTTCCATGTATGGCTGCACGATCTCCGTTTAAGATAGATTGATGTCTTGTACTTGCAACTGTAAATAAAAGAAAAGACTTATCATGAAACCCATTTACTGTGACATGTATACTGATTGCAAAACGTAAATTGGGATTGTATAAAGTAGTGAGTTGTGACCTGATAACTAGAATTGTAACATGTCTCACAAATCGATGAGTACTGTGACATGTGAAATATGCAATGTGATTTCTCCTGTGATTGCATAATATGAGATGTGACATGTGACTCTATTAGGTAAATTGTGACTTGTTTATATAATACACAAATGAAATGAAAACTTACATTTAGGTCAGAGAACACCCCTTCTTCAAGTTTAGCACCAGATGGCAGTTTATCCGATCTCCAATTCAAGATACGTGGGTACCTCCTCCGAATCCTAGAAGTTATAGTCCCATCTAGTCGTAGAATAGACTCGTAAATCCAAACTTGGAAGGCAACTAGAAATCCTTTGAGTCTGTAATGAGAATTTCTATTACTCAAACCATCTTTCAGCAAGTTTATGGAAAGTTCGAACAAATCGTTCGCCCATGGAAACATGTTCATAGTATCAAAATCTTTAACAACAACAAAAAAATAGTTCTCAACAACCTTTTTGTACGAGGTTGAGAAAATGTATGATTTTATCAAATAAAGAATCTAAATCCTAACCACATCATGATCGGCTACATTTGTTAAACCAAGGAACATGTCTCTAACATCTTCATTTGTTACTGAATTCAAGTGTCCAAAATATTTTTCCTTAATCTCGGACTGTACATTTTGAAAACTTCTCCTTACATCCTGACCCTGGTACCTAAGTTCCGTGACTATACAGAACTCAGGCAGAGAAAATCGTAGATACTTACCAGCAAACACAAACCTCATCTCCTTTTTATTCTGTTGCTTCACCTCCCGCAGTAGAAAATAATGGATTAGTTGAGATTGAACAACTATCTCACTACAATCCAAGAAATAGGAGAAGCAAGTATTAGCTAGTATCTATTTTTGTTCGGATTTGAACTTCGATGTAAAATTTGTCAGCACGTGTTTGGTTGCATTCGTTGTAATTTTACCAAGAAACCATCTAGCCTTACTCCCATTCGTGCAATATATGACAAACATAAAAAGACTACATCGGTATTTTGATACATATACATGCATTCATATCACACAAGAAGCATATCGCATTCAATTATTTTATCTCAGACACTATTTAGGTCACATAAAACTAAGGTCATGGATTATATATAAATATAGGCTTATTACAACCTCATGATTCATAATAGAACTAAAGACATTTCACAAACACGTAATGGATTCAAATAATAGTAAAAATGCGGTCACAATTAGGCAATTGGTCACAGTCAAAACTGAAATCACAAAGAGAAAGCTGGTCACAAAAACTATTCAAAACATACGTATCTACATTCCCGGACCATTGAGATGGTCACAAAAACTATTCAAAGAAATATAGAGGTCATACAGAGTATGCTGGTCAGTATATCTTGAATAGAAATTTTGCAACAATGTATGACTACCCAAACCATAAACACCCAACAAATGTGAATACGAATTTGTCATTAACTAAATCACATAAACAATTGATTTTAACTTTTCAAAAAATAAACCCTCATAATATGCTCCAATCGGATTTTTCACAAAATGAGGTCACAAATTCTAACATTGTACGCTACCCAAACCATTCACACCCAATATATGTTAAATATCCATTTCCAAATAACAAAATCAGATAAAGATTGATTTACCTTTCAAACATTAGTATTTCGCGATTTTGGTAAGGTTTTGCGACTGGTTTCAGGCATCATATCTTTACTTCCTTTCATCCTTTTTCTTTTCTCTATTTTTGTTCTAGATTTCTCACCCATCTTATCTCTACTTTTGGGATCATTGCTCCTTGTTAAAATCATTTTCAATGTCTGGTATTTTTTGAAAGATTTGTGAAAATCGAATGTCATGGACGCCGAGGTCACAATGTGATAATAGATAGATGAAATGTAGAATACCGCTATTCAATTTATGAAGAGGGCGATCTTGGGTTTTGTGGGTGAAATAAAAGTTTTAACTTGGAAGTGTTTTTCGGCCGAGTGAGGTCACATATGATAATGGGGGAAGAAGATAATGAGTTTTGTGAGTGAAATTGAGGTTTTAACTTGGAAGGGTTTAACACCACTATTCCGTTTATGGAGAAGACTATCGTGGGTTTCGTGTGTGAAATGGAGGTTTAATGTGGAAGAGGTCTATGTATTTGCATTAGGGACTTTTGGTTTCCAAGATACACGGAACTCAAATTTGGTAAATATATATGCATATTTTATATTTAATTATTATTTCTGTAAATATCTGATATTTGAAATAAAAAATATAATATCTGAAATTTGAAATGAAATTTTCAAAATTCTGAGTCAATGTAATTTCCTATTATAACAACCTTGGGTCTTCATGCCCATTTAGTCTCCACATGCTTATTTTGTGATTTTCTTTTTAATTTTAAAAATTACTCAGGGTTCAATATCGGTTCGACTTTTTGACGCTTGACCCTTTTCTTTTTGCTGATTAATATCGAGATCGATTTTTAAAACATTGATTTCTATTGTCCTCCCATCTATTTCAAATCATATACATGTAAATTTATCTAAACAGCTGTAAGAAGAAACCAGCAATTTTCAATTATTTGATGAGGTTTTGAAGAAGAAGAAGAAGACAAGAAACCGCGTGGATTGCTACAAATCAACTCATCACGCTCTTAAATGACGTTGAAACCGCAACCAATGTCTTTGTTGTTTTGTGGTTGACTTTATATTTCTTTACATATATTTATCAAATAAATCTCTTCTTAGAGTGATTTATTTTTCTAAAATCAGAATATCTGTTAAAAGTATTATCATTTTTAAGTGGTTGTTAAATTCAAATTAAACCATAAATTACATAATCTGAACATATAAATATTCCAATATAATATATCCACCTTTTTCATTTCAT